>JAJEKV010000055.1:415000-710661 GCA_021234155.1 Isoetes taiwanensis | reverse complement strand
GTTTTTTGGCACCTTTTTTTTGTCAATATGTCCTTTTTTCCACTATTGTTTTTAGTAAATTTTTGCCAATGTGTGGTTTTTTTTTTGCTGTTGTTTTTTAAGGAGCCACACGTTGTTTATCTTCTGAATAACACTTAACTCCTTTTAATATTACGTTAAACCCTAAATTCAAATTACGGTTTAGGGTTAGGTTTCCACATTAATAATTAATGATTATCATAGCTAACCTTAGCTTATGTAATAGGGAAAGTTCCGGTTGAGGAAATTCCACGAGGGAATTTCCTGAGAGGGAATATTCCGAGACGAGGAACTTTCCCGGACGTAATCCACATTAGGGTGAGATTACGTCCCTGCACAAATTTTCCCTTTCTCTTTCTTTCGAGGTGCTCCGGCGAGCCGATCGTCGTCTTTATAGAATAGAATAGAATATGATTTTATCGTCCACGGAGACCAACTGGCCTATGGGACCCAAGTACAAAGAGAGAGCAAAAGCGATACTACCGGGATTAAAAAACCCCACCAAGGGTTTTTTGGAAAACCTTAGTAGCAATAAGGATCTTGACATCCGCACCTGATTATATACATAATCACAAGTACCGAGGTTAATGCCTGACGGGGGCATAACCGGAGTCCGCTGTATCCATTACCTCCCTCGAGGTAACGATCCCAACAAGCCTACAGAGGCCGTGCTCAGCAGCTCATGCAAGGCCCGATGGGGCACAACTAATCAAAGCATACCGGAGCCCGATATGCTCTGTCTGGGACAGCCCGGAGGGCTGACTTTCATCCTCAATGGCTACTGCTGACAAAGATTGTGATGACTCTGTCCTCACGCTGGCCCCGCCCATCTCCTCGTCTCAATGCGAGGTGGTGTGCACCTCGCGGCGAATGGAAGCAATCACCCCCGCGCTTTTTCATGGGTAGATGGGTGCAATGTAGTGGTGTGGGCCCCTCGTGAGCATGGGATTAACCTCGCCGTCCGATAATTTGCCACCTTGACATGTGACAGGCCTCGCATCCCAAAGCTTGGCCATGAAGCAAGCATCCAAATCTTGCTTCAAGGCAGCGTTCCTTTCTGTATGCACCGGTCCACATCTGTGGTGCCCATTCCATAGCGAAACCATCGGGCTTGCTTGTCTTTCCAAAGAAGCTTTGAGTCGCCATGGGTCCCATCGCCAAAGCTAAAGTTGGGTTAGGCGGTAGGGCTTCATCCATAGCCACCACCTTCCGGAAGTAAATAATGTGACGCTCCAAATAGCGACCCTCAGAATGGAAGGAAGCCCGCCTCCAGAGCAAGATCCGATATGGGGACCGTGGATTTCACTCCCAAGATTCGCCCAAGAAGGCCTTCAGACACCGCTTCTAGATCGCTCCAAGTGGTGAGGGATATCACCGCCCCCCCACTTCTACCCCATAGAGGAGGACGGCCTCAACCAAGGCCCCTGAACAAGTGTGCCCAGTGACCCCATGCATACCACTCGCCTTTGTGATTTGTTGTTTTGCATTGCATACGGCTTTTCCACCTGCAGCGGACCGTAGAACCTCGATGGATGCATCCCAAGGTGGTAGTAGAAAACTCAATGCCCAAATACTTATAAGATCGAGCCACCTCCACTACCCGCCTCGTAAGTGAATGAGGGAAGGCGTGGTGCGAGATGATGGGACCAAGAAGACTTTGTCTTGGCCAAGTTAACTCTCATGTCGCTGAATTGGCGAAAAGTGTCCAAAGCATCCGTGGCGCTGCATGTCCTCCGGGTATATGCGAGCAGTCAACATCATCGCGATATATGAGTTGCCTGGATTATGTGGTGCATCAACTGAAATTCCCCGTGCTCAGCCTAGCCATTCTTCTAGCTGGTCAATGTACGTTTCCAAGAGCGGATAGAGGGCAGCCCCGGCGCGCACCCCAATGCTACTAACAACGGGCCCCCGGATGTGGTGAGACGACCGGAGCAAGCCTCAGATAGTCTCAGATATAGCATTCTCGCAAGTCGACGGGGGTCCCTAGTCGCCTCCAATCTATCCCACAACTTATCCCGAGGCATCGTTTCAAAAGCCTTTGCATAAAATCCACAAAGCAACAAGCATGTATTCTCAAGGCGATTCCGCCATCCTCTATGAGTGTTCGCAGAGTGAAGATATGGTCAATAGTAGAATGTCGGGCGGAAGCCCGCCTCGCGCGTGAGAGCCCGTGACTTCTCCATCCTCCGCCCAAAGTGTCAATCGCCAAGAATCCCTGCAAGCAACTTGGCAAAGACGTAACCCACCATAATGGTAATGATAGTTGGTCGGGTCGTGGGGGTCCCCTCGCTTTGTATATGGGCACAACTCTACCGGGTAGTCCAAAGCGGGGAAGCCTTCTTGCAATGCCCCCAAGAAGAGTGTCAGGAGAACCCAAGACCATTGGGGCCCGGCCCACTTTGAGAAGCTCACCGCATACCATCCAAATCGGCCTTCCTTCGGATTGGCGGCGCTGCAGGCCCATTATGACATCCCTTCAAGAATGACCACTTGCTAGGCCTGTCTCATGAGGGTACCGGTGCCTTCCCATTGGGTCATATAAATGCCGCAAGTATCTCACCCATTGTTCCCGGTAATATTTCCGTAAGTCGTAAGGTGGCTTACTCAAGACCTTTCTCCGTAAGGCCCTAGGGTGGCGGCCTAGAAGACCAAACATCCGCGGTCGGTGCTCGCAAGGTACCGCTTTCTTTGGTCTTGAGGAAGGAGCGGTATTGATGGACACCTCGATGGGCTAATGGTGGGGGGTCCAAAGACTTGGCTGAGCCATCGCTTCAGCTCCTCATTACATTCATCGAACCGGATTGCGAGGGAAGGTGATTGCAGCCCCAGTGGATTGCCGAGAGCCGCCTCTCCCAAAGCATATGTCTCCTACCCTCGAAGGAATTTGGTTCACCGGGCCGTCTATCACGTTGAAGTGTGGGGAGTTGCAAAGACTCCCGCGCAGCTCATGCTCAAGCATCCTCGCATAGACCGGGCATGATCATAGTCCGGGCAACCGCGGGTACATGGGGTGTTGGGGCAATGGGTGCTCGGTTGGCCCGCCAATCTATCCGCAAGAACAAAAATGATGGTCGAGTCTACTTCCTCGTCCGGCCACCGGACAATCGGCGAAAGTGATCAAGTGTAGGCATTGCTCGCCTGCTGTAGCACGTAATCCACCACACCGGGTGCCAGCCCCACAGTTCCTCTCATCTACAAGTGAAGCGGTGGAGGATCTTACAATCGTGCCGACCATTGCAAATGACCAAAAAGTCAAAGATATCGCCCGAAGAAATGGCCGCCGGGCCATACCGTGTCACCGGTCGTCATTTGACGCCCTTGGCCAAACCATCTCTGCGGGGTCCATTTGCAACACATCCTCGGCTAGAGGTGCAAATTTTGGGATTTGCTCTCCCCCGTATACAAGCATTGAAGTCTCCAAGCAACATGACCTTGCCCAATTGTTCATCGGCCAGATGTCATCATATAGATCGACGTAGGGCTCCCCGCCCGCCCACATCCAAGTGCGTGGGTAAAGTTTTGCTCTCAGATGTGGGAAGTAGCAAGCCGCCACAAAGAGAGGGTTGCCATCGCTTCTCGCACTGCACTCCACGTGTATCTCATAGCTCCCTCGCCGCTGCACAAGGAGACCGATTGCCAAGGTCAGTTCGGTAGTAACACGCAATTCCCTCCATGTC
Organism: Isoetes taiwanensis; assembly: GCA_021234155.1. NCBI lineage: Eukaryota > Viridiplantae > Streptophyta > Lycopodiopsida > Isoetales > Isoetaceae > Isoetes > Isoetes taiwanensis. The sequence continues at coordinate 706,963 of JAJEKV010000055.1, read as the reverse complement.
CTCGTTTCTCGGTGCACTCATTGAAGACGGGAGTAGCCCGGGTATCCCCGCAAATCGGTAGCCTCAGGACCCGATGTTCCCATGTTTCCATGAGGAAGATAAGGTCCATGTCCATGGCGACGAATTGAGATCGCCCCCCTTCGCCATGGAAAGCCACGGCAATTCCGTGATACCACGCCAGGCACGATCCCTATTTAGTGGCATGCATCGCCACTTCAGGTCCGGTGGTAGTGGTGGTCCTGTGGGGAGCGGAAGATGTGGATGCCAGGCCGGGGCCCCCCGGGGGACTCGAGGGGCCGGAGTACCCGATCCCCGCTTTGATGCCCCTCCCCGCATCCTTCCCTGACCAGCCCCGCCGCCCCTCCATGTCTGCGGCAGCCCCTCGACTTTGGCCAGCTCACGCCGGGTCTCTGCCGCGGCTTTGGGGTCAAGTCCCGGCAACGTCTGAGCCGTCCCCTTCAACTTCCGCCTCGACGCAGATGGCCACCCGCCCGCACGCCTCAACCGTGAAGATGACCACCGGGCTTATCGTGGCGAATTCCATGACGACTTCGCCTTTCCAATGGTCCGCAGTGTGCCGGGAACATCATCCCGTCCAAGATCCGTGGTCCGAGTCCGAAGTGAGATGTTCTCCCGACTCCTCCGCCGCCTCGCGACTACCACATTGCGGCTCGCGGCTCTGTTCCTCGAGTTCGGGGCATACCGCACTGTGTTGGTTGAGGTGGGTGAGGCATAGGTCGTGGCCGGGCCGGGTGGTGGCGCCCTGATCTGATCTGAATGTCCGCATGTGTTCAGTTGACGCCCCGTAGGTTGGTGGGTTCGCTGGGGTTGGTATGTTCTTTCTTTGTGGTTTTACGTTCTCCTGTCCGGCTCAGCTCTTGAAGGGCGTTGTCATGTCTTGCCATCTCCCGCTGCAATGGCGAGTTGCTCATATGCCCGCGCATGGAGGCCCTTGCGCTAACAAGAACGTGGCGGGTCCTGTAGCTCGATCTCGTGCTGCCTTACTCCGGCGATTACGCACGGGCTAGCTTCGAAAGCACTGGAATCCTTGTCTCCGGCTGGCGGCCTGCGCAACCTCTCGACAGAGGGCTGCCATTATCCCTCGTCACCATGGCCTTAGCCTCCCTCAACCTCGCCCGGATCCGGCGACAGGTTACACAGTGTCTCCCTGCTCTACCCGTTCACGCCCCGTCCCGCTTCCATAGCTGCCAACACGGTGTCTACCGCCCCCTCATATCTGCAAGCTCCTGCTGGTATTGCCGTCATCAAATTGTAGCAAGTGGATGCTATCATCCGCCTCGCCGTGACGCGATCCTCCACCGTGGATTCGCCGCTTTTCCGCACCAATCACTGCGTAATATCCGGAGATGTTATGTTCTCCCACCTCGTCGGGGAGGCCCGCAGCAGCACCGCTGGCCTCAACCCTCGCCCGGATCGCGGCTCCAAGGTTCGACCGGGCGGATTGCTCAGTATGGCCCTGCCGTCGGGTCGACTAGCCTTGGCTCGGCCTCCCTCTTCATGGAAGACGCGTCTCTCCCTCGCCTCGGCGGGCCTCTTCCTTGGTGGCCCCGCTTCATGGTCTTCCCAGGGCTCTGCTGCGTGGGGTCAACCTGGTTGGTGTGTTTGGGCCTTCCCAAGATGGGTTGGTGTGGTCCGAGGTAGCTCACCAACCAAGTGTGGGTCCACACACGGACTGCGGTTCCGTGGCCATGACTTGGGGTATGACTTGGGCGACGACTCGATATCCGGAAAAAATTACCGGCTGCCACAAAACCCTAGCACACAGCCCGGAAAAGTGCAGATTTGAGCATAGAAACAAAGACAAGCATGCAGGTAACATACACCATTGGAAAGATCTCTGAACCAGCTTTCCAACAAGCCCAAGCACATGAAAATCCGACACCGATGTGAGAGATACACCGCTTGAAGTGTCTACCGATTGCCACGTAAACCCTAGCACACAGCCCGGAAAAGTGCCAATTTGAGCACAGAAACAAAGCCAAGCATGCAGGTACCATACACCATTAGAAAGATCTCTGAACCAGCTTTCCAACAAGCCCAAGCACATGAAAATCGACACCGGATGCGAGATATGACCGATCAAAATTCGCCACAAGACGAGACCAATCGAATACTTACTAAAACATACGCCAATCCCTATATTGGTGTCGACTTTCATCAACAACACCATCGAACTAGGGTATGAATTAGTAAAACATTCTCGTAACCTTCAATAAGAGTACAACACACACCTTTCAACACCGGCGTGGCCAAGGCCAAGAACGGCATCGGGCGAGGGCTATACTTCTCAAAGAAGGAAGAAGAAGGGCTGCCACAAAAAAAACCAGCACACAGCCCGGAAAACAGCAGATTTGAGCACTGAAACAAAGACAAGCATGCAGGTATCATACATCGTTGGAAAGCTCTCTGAACCAGCTTTCCAACAAGCCCAAGCACATGAAAATCGACAATCGATGTGAGAGATACAACCACAAAGTGTCTCCGGTTGCCACAGAAACCCTAGCACACAGCCCGGAAAAGTGCCAATTTGAGCACAGAAACAATGCCAAGCATGCAGGTACCATACGCCGTTGGAAAGATCTCTGAACCAGCTTTCCAACAAGCCCAAGCACATGAAAATCTGACACCGGATGTGAGAGATATGACCGATCAAAATTCTGCTGCCTTCAGAGTTTTGTGTTTTGTAAGAGGTTTAGGCGAGCCGCTGCTTGGATTCCCTACTATTAGGCGATTTTTGGTAGGATTTTGTTAGAAAATAGAAGGTTTCTTGAAGATTCAGGAAATTTTGTTGGCTTGGAGCAGTGCGAGGTTGTTGTGGCGACTTGTGGCGAGTTGTGGCGACTGTCAGCTTGATTTGGCGAGTTTTGGTAAACCTTTGGTTAAAAAATCAGAAGTTTCTTGAAGATTGTTCTGTTTTCTTCACTTGGAGCAGTGCAAGCTTATTGTGGCGAGTTTTGGCGAGTGTGAGCTCGCTTTGGAGCGAGTTCTTTGACTGTAATTTGTTAACTTTACTTCTTGGTTTCGGGCAGTATCCTTTTTAATTTGTAGAAGAGGAAACTCGTCGTGGATGGCTGAAACTGCCGGATCCCCTGCTTCGCCATAGCCAAACCTGCTTTCCCATTTTGCTTATTTTCCTTCCCTGCCATAACTTTTTTGTTGCTCTAGCTTTTTTATCGATTCATGTTCCTCTCCCTTTGTCTGTTGCCCAGGAAGATTTTTTGAACTCTTCCCTTTCCAGCTTATTTTCTTTGCAATAAGCTTTCCGTTTTGTGAACCTACATCTCCCTCCCGGGCTTCCCGTCGTTCTCAGATTTGATAATGCAGGTATTTTCATAATAGCAGTGGAAAGTTCATTGGAAATGCTCGAAAATTTAGATTGGGGCATGTCCTGTTTAATGATTAATCTGCTCTCAGCAAGCGGCCATCTTGATGTTTAATGATGATCTTGAATTTCGAAATGTTTTAATGGAAACTGAAACTTTGACACTGCTTATAATCTGTGTTTTAATTTGTGCCTGTGTAATCTGTAATCTATAGTTGTAATCTGTGTTTAAACTGTGCCATAAACTGAAATACTGAGAATGGTGAAGAATGGTGGAGACAAAATAACAAAGAATGGTGGAGACAAAATAACAAAGTGGAGATATAATTATAGGTTTGAAAACAGGCCAAAAAAACCAGTAATCTCACCCTAATGTGGATTACGAATAATTAATGCGCCATTAATTATTCATAGTGATGTGTCAGGTATTTATACTCAAAAAGGCGTATAAATACGTGGAACGTCACATTTTTTTTGCTCCATTTGTAGTTTTTTGAAGTTGTTTTTCCCAAAAAAAAGAGACGTAATTTTCAAGAATCCACATGTATTGTTTAATAAATGATTGTTGTTTTCAAATGTTGTTTTCCTCAATGTGATATGTAGTAATTAGAAAATAGAAACATCATTTTTTTAAAATAGTTGTTTCCAAATGTTGTTTTTGCAAAGAAACAATAAAGGGTCACACATTGCCTTTTATTTCTAGTATTGACTTTTGTATTGAATTTGAAACTTTTGTATCAATCGCTCAAGAGTAAGTGTGATTTTAGTGGCTAAAACTTGGCTGATCACATCACAAGGCTATAGGTTTTTTCCTTGGCTATATATAAAAACCCGTTCAATAATACCAACGCATGTTTGTGGGTTGATATCATTAAAAACCGCATGTGGTTTTCTGGTGTGTTTTATTAAAGCGGTATTTTGACAAAGTAATTATCAATGGTTTATACATAGTGTTTATTTAGGTGGTGTTTCAACATGTTCAATAGTAGTTGTTTCATATGGTGCTTCACACATGGTGTTTATTTAGGTGGTGTTTCAACATGCTTAGTAATAGTAGTTTCATATCGTGCTTCATGTGCAGTTTGTTGACGTGGTATAGCATGGTGGTAAAAAGACAGGGTATATATCTAGTGTAGCATTTTTTAATATAGTTCTCAAAGATGCTAAAATAAGATAGTAAATTTAAATGGTTTTTAATGTGTTAAAATGTCATAGTGCTTCAAAGCCTTTCCAATTTATTGCATTGAAACGATAATGGTTTTCCATTAGAATGCAATGGTTCTTAACAAGTTAAAAGCTATAAATCGTTTTGGTTCTTATTAAAGTTAAAAGTTGTATCACTAGCGTTTTATTGTCTAAAGCATTCCAAATTTAGTTTATCATAACACCATATAATTATCTGCTTAGCAAGATGAAAAAACCAGGTGCAACCATATAAATGTCCTACGATTGTATTTTAGTAATAAAAAGGAGCTGTGTACTTTAGCAATAAATGATGGAATTACAGCCTGTACATCATACACGTGTCATGGAATGACTGCTCCACACACACACGCTTTGCAAACGGCGGTTCAGGTGAAGACAATAATAGGGAGAGGTTGAATCGATGGAGAAAGACAGAGAAGGGGAACCGAATCAAAGTTGCAGGAAGAAGGCCGGATCACTGATTAATGGTCCGTTACTCAGCACAGAAGGCTGAGGTGAACAGATTGTCACCCATTCCGGAAGAAGTCAGTCCGGATTTGCTCTGAAACCGGAAGTGTTTTTGCCGAAGCAGACTTGGCTTTACCCGGTGTGTTTTGCAGAGACTGCTTGGCTTATCTAGGCGGTTGTAGTGAAGAATCGATCTCTGTGTTTGCAGCAGGTCAGACCACATTAAGGGAGGAGCTTGGTGTAACGGACCTAGGATTTTGAGGTACATTGTGGAATTACTTTATTAATGGATGCAAAGGAATAATCATTAAATACTATGCATGCAGAGTATATATATCGTATATGTAGAGATTATACGGATAAATATACTGGTGATTAATAATAAATACAAGTACAGCGTGAAGCATTTGGAAGGCGATAGATTGCAAATCCAATTGTCAAGGAGCGAGGTGTGAGCGATACTTTGGGAGCGTGTTGGAGTGCAGACGAAGCAAGCGGGATTCCAGGTGGGGATCAAGACTTACACCTGGGGTTTTCTAGTGTAGCTTTTATGTGCTTGCTTAAATTTGTGGTTATGTATCTAGCCTGGGAATAGAATTGGATTGTATGAGCATGGTTGTTAACATGAACGCACGGCATGGATAGTGATTCTTTAATATTGAGATAATTGGGTTTGCATGGCTGGCAACAAATTGAATATTTTTCTGAAATTTTCATCATGGTTATAGTAAGAGATGTGACTGTAATCCGTGGTAAAGGAAGCTGGGATGGGTTAGATTGGTTAGGATGTTTGAAGAATGGGTTAAAATTAAGTGATGAAGCCGAACTAGCAAAGACAAAGTGGAATTTCTCTTGCATGCAAAGAAAGTAGCTCCGGCATGATCTTGTCGAATGGAAATGTTTGAAAAGCATGGCAAATTGCCCTGGGACAGGCCGAATTGGGCCTTAGGAAGGCCGAAATGGAGAAAGAATGCAAAATTAGGAGGATTGAAGCAAGAACTTGGCTGTGGATAACATGATTCTGACGGCCAGAAACCGATCTGAAACCTCCTGAATCGTGCCGCAGGTAGGCCGAAATGATCCAAGAGGCCTTGAGAAGGCAAAATCGGGATGTTTTATGGGCTTCTCATGATGATTTGAGGGTCTGAGGCCGATCCGACGCTCACCGAAATGAGAGTGCATTTCTGTTAAACGCACGTTAGGTTAAAAAACAAAAACAAACAAAGATAATAGTTAGTTTTGGTAGGCTAATATAATAATAAAGTGAGGTTAATAATTTAAGCTAAGGTTATAGGTTAATTTAATATGGCAAGGGTTAGCTGGAACCATGAGTTGGGTGAGGAATTTATTTGAGATTGAGGCCTAAGTAAGGAGGAGTTTATGCTAATGGATATACGTAATTTACGATTACGACATGAGTAGTCTTACAAGTTACCTAGCTATATATTTAACCTTTGGAATTAATTAAATGAAGAGAGGAAAAAAAACAAGGCACAAGTGTTATGTACGGAGGAAGTTGGTAATAGAAACATGACGATAGTTGAATGCTATAGGTTAAACATTATTAAAGTCTTAAATGTAGATAGTAATCTTGTTGTTAGTGATTCTTGGAAAAATGTAGATGTTTATCTTTTATTTTGCATTATTGAGGTTATCATAATTATTGAGTCATGGTTGAACTTTTCCTTGTTACATAGAGTGTGTATGGAATTAACTTGATGTAAGCTTGTTAAGGCATGGGTCATAATGATGGTGAATTACGTAATTATCTGATGTAATTCTTTGATATAGACCTCTGGGGCCGGAGTCTAGGTGCGATGGTCTAGACTCACGGTTTTGCACAGTGCTATGCAAATGGTAATATTTGAACATCGGGCGTTGGTACCGTATGGTACAACGTCATGCACGCTAAGTGGTCCTCCAATGCCGGACGCGTGGATGGATGGTGTACACACGTGGTTACCCCCCGCCTCTATGTCAATCGGGCCTGATCACCGAAGTTGACCTTGCTCGCACCCGCAGGAATATTGATTGCAATGTTGATGCTTTGGTTGCTTGGCTTTTGTATGTGTGGTTTTTAATGTTGGACTCAAGTTGCAATGGCTATGTTTGGTATAATTATGCATTGTGCTTGTTGGATTAATTACTTGGATTGCAGGGGCGAGGTTACGGTAAGGCTACGTTATTGTTTTAAGTTGATGCTTTGTGATTATTAATGCTAGATATGACCTAGATCCCGATCCCCACTTAGTCCGTCCGACTAACCCCCGTGGTTAATGGTGTAAGCAGGGTGCAAGACGCTCCGCAGAGTAGCCAAGCTTCGGAAAGGCGAGGGTAGATGCGTGTGGATTGCTGTTAAATTAACTTGACTATTATTATTATTATATATGGGATTGAAGTTAACATTATTTTAAAGCCTGGGTGTTGTGTGAAGTTTTGCCGAGTAATGGCAAGTATAATTTTATTTGGGACCTTAGAGCATGTATAAAGATTAAATTCTTTACCTAAGTTGCATGTATCAATTCTTGAGTTCCTAAGGTTAAGTAGATCCAACGGTAGAGATCGATGGGATCTCCAGTTACCGAGAGGTTAATCGCCGGGCCGGCCACGGTTGGTATCGAGCAAAGTTCGTTAGTGGATTATGAGATTTTTTATTATTGATGATATTTGCTATGGTTTCAGATTCTTGTAGAGATGAGTTCCCGTGAGGATCCCCAAGAGGAGTTGGACCCGGCTGGTGGAGTTGGGCCTAGTGGAACCCCGATGTAGCCCGATATCTTGCGGGCTATCCGGCCAAGTGTTGCAACAGAAGCGTCGCAACAAAAAGACAAAGAAATGACAAAGGCAAAGGAGAAGGTGCTGGACACTAAGAGGGAAGTATTTACCGAGAAAATGTTACAGGGATGATGCTGACTCATGGCTTCGCGGTGGGGTTGAGTTTTATTTTAAACTCATCAATGCTCAAGACTCTGCTAAAGCCGTATTGGCTCGAGCAATGTTGGGTGGATTTGCTAGAGTATGGTGGGAGAATTACTTGCAGGACATAAATAAGGTTGCAAAGGTGGGCAACTTGGCAAGAGTTTAAGATCGCTTTTGAAGGACACTTTATGCCTCCCGGGTACAAAGTAGACAAGATGAATGAGTTCTTGACTTGACACGAGAAAGGACAAAGGGTCAATATAATGAAAAGTTCGGAAGGTTCGCAGATCATTGTCCTTTTGAGGATAAGGAGAAGCTTTGTGCTTTCGGTTTGTGAAGGGTTTGTAGGTTGATATTAAGAGCACAATGTCGTGTGTGTCTTATAAGGATCCGGAGGAGGTATTCGTAATTGCTAAGAATCGTGAATCGATTTATGAAAAAAGCAACCTTGGAGAATGCTAAGAAGAGACAAGCTCCTTCCACATGGCGGGGCCGGGTGGATCTACGAGTAGAGGTAGATTCCCTAGCGTGGGTGGCATGGCCGCACATGCCGTTAGTATGCGTGGAGGATGGTCAAAGTCGAGGATCTCGACCTATGTATGCACCTTTGAATGATGAAACCGGGGAAAAGTGTATTAATGAGAATCGATGCTTTAGGTGCGAGAAAGTTGGTCATTATGGAAGAGATTGTCCGAGAAGGTAGATGGATAGTACCGCCCTCGCGCATGTTCTCAACGTGGAGGGCCAACAAACCCGCTGGTCCAGTCGAATTCTAGTGATACTTATGGACGAGGCCAAGGCGGAAAATGGAGGCCGAGGTAACCGTGGTGGTCGTGGAGGTTTTTGGGATAATAACAGGGGTGGCAGAGGACAAGCTAGGGGAGATAACAGGATTATGGCACAAGCTAACCCTGCAGTTGAAGTTAGGGCTGCTTTCGGATCCGCCTGACCCTCTGTGGAAAGAATGTGCATGTATCTTTGCGCAGCGGACCGTGGTCGTGTAGATAATCAAAACATGGTCATCGAGTTCCGTATTATTCATGGAGTTCCAGCTCTTTCTTATTGATTGTGGTAGTACACATTGTTTTATTTCCCCAAAGTGGCAAAGAAACTAGATTTGAATATGATTAGTCGGGACCCTAGATATGTGGAGTTGGCTGATGGCAAAATTAAGACTTCTTATGCTAAGGTAGACAATCTTGAATTCCAAGTAGGAGATCTTGAGTCCCATACTAGTTTTGAAGTATTGAGCCTAGGGAAGTATGATGCTATTCTAGGAATGTCATGGTTGAGGCCACATAAAGCTTGCATTGATTCGCGGGAGAGCAAAATGGTTACATGCCAAAGTCCTAATGGAGATAAGTTTGTGCTGGAAGGATTGCCTTCGCCATTAGTAGTTACACCTTTGTCCCGGAAAAGTTTTAAGAAACAGATTAAGAACGGGTGCATAAGAATGGGATGTGCATTGTTGTTAGATTCATTCTTGGGTACTGCAGAGTTACAGGAACAACCTATTGCTCCTGAGATCTAGAAGGTGTTGGATGAGTTTTCCGATGTGTTTCCTAAAGAATTAACGGAATTGCCTCCACATAGAATGGTAGATCATGAGATAGAACTTGTTCCTGGGGCTGAACCCACATCAAGGCCACCATATAGATATCATGCATTAGAGATGGCCGAATTGAAGAAACAGTTAGCGGAATTATTGGAACAAGGGTTTATACGGCCGAGTGTTTCTCCATTTGGGCGCCAGTTTTGTTTGTAAAAAAGAAAGATGGGACATTAAGGTTGTGTATTGATTACCGCATGCTTAACCAGATTACAGTGAAGAATAGATATGCATTGCCTAGGGTTGATGAGCTATTTGATCAGTTGGGACAAGCTAAGTACTTCACAAAAATTGATCTACGATGCCGGATATCATCGATCCGGATCAAGGACACGATATTTATAAGACTGCATTTAGGACACGCTCACGGACATTACGAGTTTGTTGTAATGCCCTTTGGGTTGACAAATGCTCCCCACCTTTTATCGCCCTAATGAATGAGATATTCCGATCTTTCTTGGATAAGTTTATATTGGTTTTCTTTGATGATATTTTGGTATATTCCAGGACATTAGAGGAGCATGTGGAATATGTAAACCAGACATTAGCTATTTTGCGGCAAGAAAGGTTGTATGGTAAGTTATCTAAGTGTTCTTTTGCACAAACTAGGTTGGTATACCTTGGGCATGTTATTTCAGAGAAGGGATTGGAGCCAGATCCTTCCAAGGTTGAGGCAGCTAGGGATTGGCCCACGCCAAAGACAGTGAAGGAGGTAAGATCATTCCTGGGATTAGCGGGGTAATACCACAAATTTGTTCCTAAATTTGCAAAGATTGCGGCTCCTTTGACTTCTTTGCTGGGTAAGAAGAATGATTTGCATTGGACTGATAGTTGTCAAGAAAGTTTCCAAAAGTTAAAGGATGTTTTGATTAGTGCACCAATTTTAAGGATTCCAGATATGAATATACCCTTTCATGTAGTCACTGATGCTTCTGGGAAAGCTATAGGGGGAGTCTTACTGCAGAATGGCCGCGTTTGTGCTTATATATCTCGTAAGTTGTCTCCTGCTGAACAAAATTACCCAGTGCATGATCTGGAAATGTTGGCTATTATCCATGCCTTAAGGGTATGGAGACATTATTTATTGGGTCGTCGTTTCTTTTTGAAGACTGACCACCAAAATTTGAAGTATTTTGCAAAACAGCCATATTTGAATAATAGGCAAAGGAGGTGGATGCAACTAAGGGAAGAGTATGATTTTGAAATTGAATATCAACCTGGCAAAGAAAATGTGATTGCGGATGCTTTGTCTAGAAGGTCATTCTTAACTTCTATTAGTGTGCTTCAAGGACAATGGGATGCAGATATTCTTAGCAAATTGAGGAATGATCCATATTTTGCACCTGTGTTGGAGAACCCCCAAGATTTTCCGAGGTATGCATTGTCCAAAGGAGTTTTATATTATAATGGCCATATGTGTATTCCTAATGATCAGGAGTTGAGATTGAAGTTGTTAGTCCTTTAGCGGGCCACCCAGGGGTACACAAAACTTTGAGGAAAATGCGCCAGAATTTCTTCTGGCCCGGACAGAAAAGGATGGTTAAGGAGTACGTGGCTAGGTGTTTATCTTGTCAGAAGGTAAAAGCATCAAGGTTTAGGGAGTCTGGAGAATTACAACCTTTAGTAATTCCATCTTCTAAGTGGGAGAGTATTTCTATGGACTTCATTGTTGAGCTACCCCGGACACACTCAGGTTATGATGCAATCTATGTTGTGGTTGACCGACTAACTAAGCAGGCCCATTTTATGCCTACGAAGACTACTGCTACGGCAATGGATATTGCTAAGTTATTTGTTAAAGAGATTTTTAGGTTGCATGGGATGCCGGCCACTATTTCATCAGATCGGGATACAAAGTCTATGAGTCAATTTTGGCAAGGGCTGTTTCAAAATATTGGGACTAAGTTATATGCCAGTACATCTTATCGTCCTCAAGCCGATGGCCAAGTGGAGCGAGTTAATCAAGTCTTGGAGGATATGTTCAGGATGTATGTGCCTAGTCAACCAAAGATATGGGACTCGTACTTGGCCGAGTTTGCATACAACAACACTTATCAAGATTCCATCAAAATGAGTCCTTTTGAAGCAATGTATGGTAAGGAGTGCCGTTGTCCTCTTAATTGGAGAGATCCTCAATGCAATGTTGAAGCAGCTAATGAAGTAGCGGAGGATATGGATGCTCAACTAAGAAGACTTCGCCAGAATTTGGCTGTGGCACAAAATAGACAGAAGCAGTATGCAAATAAGAGACGTAGACCACTTGAATTTCAAAAAGGGGATTATGTGTTCTTGAGGATTAATCCCAAGCAGAGCTCACTGGCATTTAAAAGTGCAGGTAAATGGGCCCCTAGGTATGCGGGTCCGTATGAGATTTTGGAACGTATTGGGAAGGTGGCTTACAGGTCATAATGTTTTCCATGTGAGTAACTTGAGGAAGTATGTTTTTTATCCTTCCCATATGCTGGGGGACGATGATTTAGTAAGTAGGGAGAACTTTTTATACCCCCGACCAGAACGTATCTTGCGAGAGGAAACCCGTTGCTTAAGGAGGCGAACAATACGGAGATTTTTGGTTCAATGGGCGGGTTGTCCTGAGGAAGATGCCACATGGGAAGATGCCAATTGGATTCTTCGTGAGTTTCCGGAGATGCGCCCATGAGGACATGGGTTGAATTTTTGAAGGAGAGACTGTAACGGACCTAGGATTTTGAGGTACATTGTGGAATTACTTTATTAAAGGATGCAAAGGAATAATCATTAAATACTATGCATGCAGAGTATATATATCGTATATGTAGAGATTATACGGATAAATATACTGGTGATTAATAATAAATACAAGTACAGCGTGAAGCATTTGGAAGGCGATAGATTGCAGTCGAATTGCTGAAGGAGCAGGGTGTGAGCGATACTTTGGGAGCGTGTTGGAGTGCAGACGAAGCAAGCAGGATTCCAGATGGGGATCAAGACTTACACCTGGGGTTTTCTAGTGTAGCTTTTATGTGCTTGCTTAAATTTGTGGTTATGTATCTAGCCTGGGAATAGAATTGGATTGTATGAGCATGGTTGTTAACATGAACGCACGGCATGGATAGTGATTCTTTAATATTGAGATAATTGGGTTTGCATGGCTGGCAACAAATTGAATATTTTTCTGAAATTTTCATCATGGTTATAGTAAGAGGTGTGACTGTAATCCGTGGTAAAGGAAGCTGGGATGGGTTAGATTGGTTAGGATGTTTGAAGAATGGGTTAAAATTAAGTGATGAAGCCAGAACTAGCAAAGACAGTGGAATTTCTCTTGCATGCAGCAGGCAGAGTCGGCATGATCTTGTCGAATGGAAATGTTTGAAAAGCATGGCAAATTTCCCTGGGACAGGCCGAATTGGGCCTTAGGAAGGCCGAAATGGAGAAAGAATGCAAAATTAGGAGGATTTAAGCAAGAACTTGGCTGTGGATAACATGATTCTGACGGCCAGAAACCGATCTGAAACCTCCTGAATCGTGCCGCAGGTAGGCCGAAATGATCCAAGAGCATTGAGAAGGCAAAATCGGGATGTTTTATGGGCTTCCCATGATGATTTGAGGGTCTGGAGGCCAGATCCGGCCGCTGCAGTCCGAGAGTGCGTTTCCTGTTAAACGCACGTTAGGTTAAAAAACAAAAACAAAAGATGTTAATAGTTAGTTTTGGTAGGCTAATATAATAATAAAGTGAGGTTAATAATTTAAGCTAAGGTTATAGGTTAATTTAATATGGCAAGGGTTAGCTGGAACCATGAGTTGGGTGAGGAATTTATTTGAGATTGAGGCCTAAGTAAGGAGGAGTTTATGCTAATGGATATACGTAATTTACGATTACGACATGAGTAGTCTTACAAGTTACCTAGCTATATATTTAACTTTGGAATTAATTAAATGAAGAGAGGAAAAAAAACAAGGCACAAGTGTTATGTACGGAGGAAGTTGGTAATAGAAACATGACGATAGTTGAATGCTATAGGTTAAACATTATTAAAGTCCTAAATGTAGATAGTAATCTTGTTGTTAGTGATTCTTGGAAAAATGTAGACGTTTATCTTTTATTTTGCATTATTGAGGTTATCATAATTATTGAGTCATGGTTGAACTTTTCCTTGTTACATAGAGTGTGTATGGAATTAACTTGATGTAAGCTTGTTAAGGCATGGGTCATAATGATGGTGAATTACGTAATTATCTGTGATGTAATTCTTTGATATAGACCTCTGGGGCCGGAGTCTAGGTGCGATGGTCTAGACTCACGGTTTTGCACAGTGCTATGCAAATGGTAATATTTGAACATCGGGCGTTGGTACCGTATGGTACAACGTCATGCACAGTTAAGTGGTCCTCCAATGCTGGACGCATCGTGGATGGGTGTGTACACACGTGGTTACCCCGCCTCTATGTCACTGGCCTGATCAGCCGAGTTGACCTTGCTCAGACCCAGAGGAATATTGATTGCAATGTTGATGCTTTGGTTGCTTGGCTTTTGTATATGTGGTTTTTAATGTTGGACTCAAGTTGCAATGGCTATGTTTGGTATAATTATGCATTGTGCTTGTTGGATTAATTACTTGGATTGCATGGGCGAGTTTACGATAAGGCTACGTTATTGTTTTAAGTTAATGCTTTGTGATTATTAATGCTAGATATGACCTAGATCCCCGATCCCCACTTAGTCTGTGTGACTAACCCCGTGGTTAATGGTGTAAGCAGAGGTGCAAGCTTATAACGCACGCAGAGGTGCAAGCTTATAACGCACGAAAGCCCTGTCTATGGTGTCTTCAACATCCAAGTGGAAATCGGCATTGTTATCTAGCGACACCTCCATGTCAATGAGAATTCCCGCTATGTGGATTTTTCGTGTCCCTTTCTCACCAAAATAAAGCAAAAGGAGTTTTAAGATAGCCATCTTTTAAGCTAGCTGTGGAAAAAGGGCCTTAACACAGAAACCATGTTGTAATATACATTACTCCGCCCTTTATATGAAAAGAAGACCACAAGACTCATGGATCTTAAAGAAAAGCTTCAAAAGCAAACAGAGACAAGACGCTCCAGAGAGTAGCCAAGCTTTGGAAAGGCGAGGGTAGATGCGTGTGGATTGCTGTTGAATTAACTTGACTATTATTATTATTATATATGGGATTGAAGTTAACATTATTTTAAAGCCTGGGTGTTGTGTGAAGTTTTGCCGAGTAATGGCAAGTATAATTTTATTTGGGACCTTAGAGCATGTATAAAGACTAAATTCTTTACCTAAGTTGCATGTATCAATTCTTGAGTTCCTAAGGTTAAGTAGATCCAACGGTAGAGATCGATGGGATCTCCAGTTACCGAGAGGTTAACTGGCCAGGCCCGTCACAGTAACTGTAACGTTCCTAACCGACATGCCCTTAACCAACTGGGCAAAACCGTCTAGACGTTTATGAGTAGTCGCTTCTACCCATTTATGCCGGTGTCTCGGGAACGCCCCACAGGCACATTCAAGGTTCGAATACTCGAGCGGTCTACCATGGGTCCGTTACACTTGGGCTGTCGGAGAAACCATAACAGGAGGATAGCTTGGGCTGCCGAAGAACCCACGGGAAGAGCCTTATTCCCAAATCTTATCAGTGATATCAGAGCCATTCATGGCCAGCAGGCTTGCCTTAACATATCTAAGTAACACCAAAGTTTTTGAAGGAGATGAAGCTGGTTTTCAGCTCTGGAAAGCTATGATCACACAGGCCCTCAAAGTGGATAAATTATGGGAGCTCGTATCCAAAGGAAAATCAGCTGTAACACCAATCAAAATAAAAAAGGAAGCCTCTGGATCGGAAGAAGGGAAGAGAGAAGAGACACCGGAAGATGAGAAGGAAGAGATTGCTAAGGCAATCATCATGGCGAAATTGGGAGGAGACATAGTGCTTGAAATTCAGCACAAGACTCCTGCCGAAATGTGGGAATACCTTCTTGAGAGGTATGAAGCGAAGACTTCATCACAAATTGAAGTGCTGGAGATGCAGGTGCGCAGCTTGCAATTTGAAAAAGGTGGTGACTGACGAGTTTGATAAGGCGTCTACGTTTATTATTCCACGATTTGGAGGGAGCCGAAGTAAAATATTCCGAGCAACATAAGGTATTGGTTTTAACAAGAGCTTTTCATGATTCTTACAAAGATTTAGCTGTGTTAGTTAGGCGCACTTCGCCTACGTTTGATAAAGCCGTGGAAGCAATTAGAACGGAAATGGAGCAAGAGAAAATTGCGGCAGCAAGTGTGAGGGAGAAATCTGTCCGTATGGAAGAACATCCGACTGTTTTATATACAGGAGAAAGAGGTCGGGGACGAGGTAGAAGCCGAGGAAGAGGAAGAGCACAAATCCAGTGTTACGGTTGCGAGGAGTTCGGCCATATAGCAGAGTGCCCAAATCGAGAAAGATGGGGTCGTGGGCGAGGAGCATATTCACGAGGAAGGGGTCGAGTATCATCTGTGGCAACTGCAAGTGAACTTGATGATAGTAGTGAGAAATTGGCGACAGTGGGAGTGCTTAGTGAGGATAAGGTAAAGAAACTAAATTCTAAGAATGTAGTGTCAAATGTTACTCTTAGAAATGGTTTGGACAAAACTGACACTTTGACTTTAGATTCGGGAGCTGAAGTCTCCATAGTCAATTCACCTGGTTTGTTGAATAAGGTTGAGCTAAGTAAGGGTAGTTCGAGGGTGCAAATGGGAAATGGCGCAACACAAAAGGTGCGTGGAAAGGGGGAGTTGCAGGTATCAAGAGAAGGCAAGGAAGTTTTAAGATTGCCAGATACTCTATTTGCTCCAGAAATGTTGTTTAATTTGGTTTCGGTTGCAAATCTTGTTGATAATGGTTATGATTTGGTTTTTCATAAGTATGGATGCAAATTTATTAAAGATGGTGTGAAAATATTTGATGCTGATAGAAGAGGAAAATTGTTTGAGTTTGACATCAAAGCAATCAATAAAATATCTCCCATAGATAAATTGCATACTTGGCATTTGAGGTTGGCACATACAAATCATAATAATATTAAAATTGCGGAAAAACACAATCTTTTGGATGACTTGATGTGTGAGCATGAAAGTCATGATGATATTTGTGAGGCATGCATGTTAGGGAAGCAAAGTAGATTGCCTTTTAGAAATAAAGGCAAAAGAGCACACAAATTACTTGAGTTAGTTCATTCAGATGTTTGTGGTCCAATGCAAGTTCAAAGTCTAGGGTCAAAGTTTTATTTTGCATCATTTATTGATGACTATAGCAGAAGGACTAAGTGTTACTTTTTGAAGTCCAAGGACCAAGTGTTTGATGCCTTTAGGCTCTATGTTGCAGAGGTTGAAAGGGAAACATCATTAAAGGTTAAATGCTTGAGATCCGATCTTGGAGGAGAATATAGATGGGGTGAATTTTGCAAGTTTTGTCAGGAGCATGGGATTAGAAAACAAGATATCGGCGGGACGCATACAACAAAATGGTGTAGCGTAATCGAAAGAATCGCACCGTCATGAATGCAAAGAAGGTCCATGCTTAAGCATGCGCGGGCCTACCCAACATCTTATGGGCGTAAGCGCTGGCGGCCGCTTGTCACATCTCGTAATGTGTTGCCTAGTGTTGCAAAGAAAGGAGGCAGTACCGAAACAGGTTTTGGACCGACAAAGACAATCAGGAAGCGCTTTAGGGTGTAATGGGGTGTCTAGCCTATATGTTGGTTCCCTCAAGAACTCAGGAGGAAGTTGGATGATACGAGTATATGTACTTTTTTGGTTGGCTACGATGAAGAAACGAATGGTTATAGGTTATATGATCCAAACACTCGCAGAATACATGTTAGCAGAGATGTGATATTTAACGAAAACATCCTATACAAAGATAGGAAGCTGCTTAGCAAGACGGAGATGACAGAATGGGTTCCAGTAGAATATTTGGAAAATGATTCAAGGGCAGATAAAGAAGAAATGCACAATTTTAGGGAGACAATAAGTTTACCCATGAGAGATGAAATTGACCTTGAAGATGATGAAATTGAGGATCCAAGTGAGCAAGAAGACACAGAATCAGATGTGGTGCATGAGGTTGCAGAAACGGATAGTGCGCTACATACTGAGCCAGAGGAGGTGCATGAAGTATTAGAGCCAGAGGAGGTGCATGAAGTCTTAGAGACTGATAGTGCACCATAAACTGGACACCAGGAGGAGGAGAGCGGTGAAGCTGTAATTGAAGAAACCAGGGGGAGTACAAGCAGGACTCGTCGCAGTGAAGTTGAACGTCTCAAATCTCAGCTTCCGTTTGACACAGAAGGATTTGGCAGAAAAGAAAGTGGTTAAGACAACAAGACCTCGAAAGCCTAAGATCTTGTCCTGTACTTTAGAACCAGAAACTGTGGAAGAAGCAGTGACAAGGCCAGATGCAGACATGCGGAAAGAAGCGATGAGAAATGAATTAGATTCATTCAAACAAACTAGAACCTATGATTTGGTGCCAAGACCAAATGGCAAGAATGTTGTCGGTAGTAAGTGGATTTTTAAAATTAAAAGAAAGGCGGATGGGTCTGTCGAGAAGTACAAGGCTCGCTTGGTTGCCAAGGGATATACGCAGCTGGAAGGAGTAGATTTTAAGGACACATTTTCACCCATCATTAAGATGACTAGTCTGAGAGCGCTCATAGCCATTGCAGTACAAAATGACATGGAACAGGGTCATATGGATGTCAAGACTGCATTCTTGAATGGAGATTTAGAAGAATAAATCTATATGGAGCAGCCTCATGGATACGAAGTGTGCAGCGTTCGCAGCCCGCGAAGATAATGGTCCCGTGATCGATAATCAGATCGCCGCCACGCCGCATTACCGCTCCGACCGACGCGGTAATGTACCGATGTCTAGCCAAGCGGGTAGCCCCTAGGGGGCAACTTGCAAAGTGTGTGCATTTATTAATGTGCACATTTACCAATGTGCACATTTATTAAGGTGCACACCTTTCCATGTGGATACATTTATGCCACCTAGCCATTAAAGGCAAGTGGGCCCTTCCCAATTATCCCACATGCCTAAAGGGATAATTGGAAACCCTAGCCCTAACCCCTTGCCTATTTAGGTAGGAGAAACCCTAACTTGCCCATTTTCGTTCCTAGGCTTTTAGAGCTCTGTTTTGGCTGCTCCAGGAGTCAAAACCGCCTCCCAGACTCTGTCTGAGCGAATTGCACCATTAGTTTCCCTTGATTCGAGCAGTTCAGCAGGATGGTCGACTTGAGCAAGAGGAGCAAGCCAAGGATCGTATTTCGTCAATTTAATAGCTTAAACCATCCTCCGTGCTTTGTGCCAAGAGGGTTTAGCCTATTAAATTGCCCATAGCAAACCATCTAGATCTCTAGATACCAAGCTTTTAACTAAAGAACCTAACTCTATGATATAGATTAGATCTTGTTCTTTAGTTCTTCCGTGATATGTATGATGATGTATCTCCTCGTGGACTCATTGTATTGGGAAGGGGGTAGAGACTTTAAAGCCCGGTAGTTGATGCTCCTAGCTAGCCTTTTTAGCACAATCGTAAATTCGCCTGTGGTACAAGAACCACACCGGTTGTGGGTGAAGGGGCCGACCGGGCTTATAAGGAGGTTCGTGGTTCGACTCTTGAACCATCCCTCCGGGTGTGTAAGGCCTACCGGGATTATTGTGGACTAGGTCTAATGGCTTGCCAGCTACACGTGTGGGCAAGGCATGGGCTCGACACCCGCGGAGTGATGCGTCACTTCCATTGGGTTCAAGTCGAATAAGGGCAGGTGGCCCTCTAGTCACCTTGAGTCAAAGATGTAGATCTCTGGGGGAGTGATCCCTACCTGCCCCCATCGAACGGGGAGATGCAACCCGTGAATAGCCCCTTTGGCTATGCATCCGGGGACTCAGCCCCCAACACTTTTCAACCTACTCGCAAAGTGCGCACGGAGGGGCGGATGGAGTGGACAACCCTAAGCCATGTTCATATGCCGCCCAAATCCATTGCCATGAATTCTCATGCGCAATGAACTCGAGAGACCAAGCCGTCGATCATCCCCTTGTGTCCGAGCCTTGGGTAGGATTCCCCATGTGATGTAATCGATCTTTGTCTATGCAGATATGTGATGAGCCATCCTTCGAGATGGTTATGTGATGTTGATGTTGTATACTGACATGTATGTTTACGCTTCCGCAGCTAGGTAGGCCCTGAGGAAGACAGGGTAAATGACCCCTTCATTCTTCCCACTGGAACTCATCAAGGTTGCAGTGATACGTGGAGGGCCCTGTATCAGTATGGAGCTGGTATGGGGGATGAACTCCTGTTTGTATATGGTGCGGGCACCGTATATGAGTAGGGGACGTCACAAACAGGGTAGTAATATGGTGTGCAAATTAAAAAAGGCCATTTATGGGTTGAGACAAGCATCTAGACAATGGTACTTATGCATGAACAAGTTTTTAATTGACAGTGGATTCATTAAATTAAAAACAGAAGGTAATCTTTACATGAAAAAGGAAGGAGATAAATGCCTGATAATGGCTTTATATGTTGATGATTGCGTTATAGCCAGTAATGATAAAGCCTTGCTGGATAAGTGTAAACTATTATTGAGAAGCCGATTTCAAATGACTGGTCTTGGAGATCTTCAAAAACTGTTGGGAATGGAAGTAAGAAGAGATAAAGCACGGGGTGTGTTGTATCTCACTCAAGAACAGTATATCAAGAAGATGCTAGTCAAGTTCAGAATGCTTGATTGCAATATAGCGAAGACACCATTGGCGCCAGGAGTAAAATTGTCGGGAAAAATGTGTCCACAAACACCGGAAGAGGAGGAAGATATGAAAGGTAGACCCTATAGGTCACTAGTTGGCAGCCTGTTGTATACTACAAACAGCACAAGGCCAGATATCACTTATGCTGTTAATCTTCTCAGCAGGTTTTTAAACAAACCAGGAAGGGAGCACTGGATAGCCGCAAAGAGGGTCCTCAGGTATCTAAAGGGTACCTCAACTCATGTGCTGTGTTTTGAAAGGGGCATGGAAGATAATCTAGTTGGATATGCAGATGCAGACTGGGGAGGAGACACTGATGATAGAAAGTCCACTTCTGGATATCTTTGTAAGTTTGGAGGTACGGCAATATCATGGGTCAGTAAAAAACAAGAGTGTGTTGCAAAATCCAGTGCAGAAGCAGAATATGTGGCAGTGTCTTTGGCAGCATCAGAGATCATTTGGTTGCGAAGGATGCTCAAGGAATTAGGGAAGTCATGCACGGGTACAACAACAATTTATTGTGACAACAAAAGCAGGATAGCAATGAGCAAAAATCCAGTCTGTCATTTGCGAACTAAACACATAGAGGTTCATCACCATTTCATTCGAGATGAAGTAGAAAGGGGTGAAATAAATGTAGAATACATTCCTACTGCATTGCAGCAGGCAGATATATTGACTAAGGTTCTTACTGAACCAAAACTTCATGTTGCAAAGGAACAAGTAGGAATTATGAGTTGTACAGGCTGAGGGGGAGAATGATGGAATTACAGCCTGTACATCATACACGTGTCATGGCATGACTGCTCCACACACACACGCTTTGCAAATGGCGGTTCAGGTGAAGACAATAATAGGGAGAGGTTGAATCGATGGAGAAAGACAGAGAAGGGGAACCGAATCAAAGTTGCAGGAAGAAGGCCGGATCACTGATCAATGGTCCGTTACTCAGCACAGAAGGCCAAGGTGAACAGATTGTCACCCATTCCGGAAGAAGTAAGTCCGGATTTGCTCTGAAACCGGAAGTGTTTTTGCCGAAGCAAACTTGGCTTTACCCGGTGTGTTTTGCAGAGACTGCTTGGCTTATCCAGGCGGTTGTAGTGATCTGTAGAATCGATCTCTGTGTTTGCAGCAGGTCAGACCACATTAAGGGAGGAGCTTGGGCTATCGGAGAAACCATAACAGGAGGATAGCTTGGGCTGTCGAAGAACCCACAGGAAGAGCCTTATTCCCAAATCTTATCAATAAAAAGGAGCTCAGAGGATTCGAACCTCGGTTAAACCATTTCTCCAATAACACAACAAGTTCTCCCGAAGAAGCCCTCCTATTACTATGGTTTAAAAATGTATATCAACATCCAGAACTTTAGAGTTAGAAGGTCTTCATCAACTACAGAATGTTGAAGTTGGAAGGTCTTCATCAACTACAGTTGAAATGCAAGAAGCACTTCATGCTTTAGGTTCTGGTACCGTAGAAACATAGGCGAGAGATCATGTTCAGACATAAAGATAAAATCTGATTTGATGGGTGATAACTCTGCAGAACCTAATATCGAAGTTAGTGATGCCATAACAGATTCAAACTCTGAAAATCAATCTACCATGGCGAAAATCTAAGCATGTAAAACATTGTGCATCCAACAAACAAAATGTTTGGTCCGTTACTTTGAATCCAATATGCAGTGCTGGCAGTAAAAACAAATTCTTGTTGAGCAGTGTCTCCAAATCTTTTCAAATATGAGTTGCATATATCAAATATAACTCTTATGCTTAATTAAGAAGGTTTGTTAAAAGAGCTAACCTGTAGTGCATGGAAAAATCTTGCCAAGTTCAATACTGTTTCCTAGTATGAATGATGGATGAGATCGTAGAGAACTCTTGAAAATAGCATGATTCTCTCGTTTCAGTAGCAGATACAAGAAACATAATGAAGATATGCATTTAGCTATCCTTGTACAAGGCAAAGAAAATCCCTGGTTAAGAAGAGCAAGGATAAAAAAAGGGCAGAGTTAATCTTTACTCTGTAATCAGAATTGCTACAAATCCAGTGCAGATTTGCTAGTGCAGGTCTTCTCTTCCAACAACAGCCACCTCCTTTCATGTTGTAAAGAGACAAGAAAATATGACAAGGTGCTTGTTTGTTTTGCAACAACTAATTAGAAGAAAGAACAAGGAAGCATACATAAATTCATGCAAAGGATAAACTAGCACCTTGCCATCTCTGAGAGCATGTTGAAAGTAGTTGAATGGGTTCCTTCTTTTAAAACTAGTATGAACTTCCTTCTGCTGAAGATCCTTGCTGCAAGAAAAATGTCAAGAAAAAGAGTAAAGCAATTAGTTTCGCTTGTGAATATTTACACTCTACCTGGCTAGCGATCTACCAACAAATCCTAAATCAATATTCAAGACCAACTAGCTCGCTCTAAGATTCTCTGCATTGTGCCAGTACTTTTACTTGTGTATAGATTTATACTCTACCTGGTTTGCGATCTACTGACAGACATAATAAATCAATATTCAAGACAAACAACAAGCTCTCTCTAAGATTCTATGCAAATCGTTAGAGACTGAGCTAGTAGACGAACTTTTCAAGGAAGGAATGCAATCGGAAACCCAGAAAATGTTGCTTACAGAACCCAAAATAAAAAAAAGAGCCGCTCCAGTTCTTTTCAAATGCGATCTGTTTGTTGTAGAGGAAACTTGTAGAAGCAGCTCACCGTATAAATTTATCCCTCTCTCCATATGTAAAAGAGGCCGATTTTGCTAGCTGATCTGTTTGCACGAGCTACGATTTGAAAATCCGGCACCGCATTAGACCAAAGAAAACATGCCGTCATCCTTCTTCCGGCGCCAGGGTTAGGTCACAATTTCCTGTACCTAAAATACATCAAAATATTCATTTTGAAAAACCAATATTACACCAAGTTGAATAGCTACCAAACTGAAGAAACTCCTTTAGGCCTATTGGAATGGCTTTTCCCCAAAAAAAAAAAAAAAAAAAAAAAAGTGTGCTGTCAAGGGGGTTGTCCGTTAGAAAGTTGAGCGTAGGTAGAAGGGGAGTTGTGAATAGAGATTGAAGTTGAATCGGTTGCACCAATTGTAATTA
The DNA here is from genome assembly GCA_021234155.1 of Isoetes taiwanensis. Classification (NCBI taxonomy): domain Eukaryota; kingdom Viridiplantae; phylum Streptophyta; class Lycopodiopsida; order Isoetales; family Isoetaceae; genus Isoetes; species Isoetes taiwanensis. The sequence goes on along the minus strand of JAJEKV010000055.1, from coordinate 683,541 downwards.
TTATGAAATATAATTATTTGTTCCATATGGTTGGCAGTCAGTGGCCATTAAACTCTAGGCCTATTTTAGAGATAAATCCTTTGACCATTAAGGCAAGAGGCCCAATAAAAAAAATGTTCTAGGGAATATTAAACATATATGCCAAGGGGGGAACTCTTACCACCACTACCTTGGCAAATAAATACCCCCTAGAGCATAAAATAAAGTTAAGGGCACCCATTAAGGGGGATTCATACCTCCACCCTAGGAAAAATATGGGCCCTTAACAATAAAAAGAATCTAACCTCCAAAACGTGAGCACCTTGATAGGGGGATGGCGTATAGTGTTCAATGGATATCCTGTCTTTGGACGTGAGAAACAGCTAGCTCCATTATTACTGTCTGACAGGCGCAGAGCTGTCAGAGTGATCGACTGGAGGACAATTTCGCTTTTTGTTTCTTTCCATAGCCATGGCGGCCGGATCTATGCCCTACTTATAGATTATGCTACTTTCAGAGAATGCCTGAGAGCCTATAATAGAGGTCATTGGATGCTTCCAGCATGTTGAAATGCATGCGCTGCATGTGCACCAAGTTTCGCAGGTCTTTTCTATAAAGACTCTGCCCCTTAGAATTTTTAATGCCGTAAAGAAGCAGAGTTGTGGCTATGGCAATTGTTACCTTGATGATATCTTCCACCATCTGTAAGATATGGTGCTCTCTGTGTCTACGCTTCTGCTCACTCTCAATCCGCAACGATCGAGTAACTGCATGCGAACTGTCAAACCGGAGCATATTCGATTGAACTCCATTTAGCAAGTATTGCAAGTTCGGCATCTTTTTTTTCTTTATTTTGGGGGAGGGGAGGGGCTTATCTCTGCCCGTCCAAAAGGCATATTCCTCATACATTCCAAACTAAGCACGTATCTTGGCCTCTCATTTAGGACATTCCACGAATATCCCTCAATCCTCACCTCTATGCCTAGGGATTGCCCTTCGCGCCTGGCGCCTAAGCGCTGGCGCTTCAGGCGCTGCCTGAGGCCGAGCCCTGGATGCAAGTGATGGATGGCGCTTGGAGCAATGGCGATGAAGGATGGCGCCTACCGTGTGCCTGAGTGGATGTCTGCCTGGCCGCATACATACGAAGTGCCGGGCGCTTTGGCTTAGGGAGGAGGATGGGTGAGGAGGCACCTCCGATGGGCGATTTCCACGAAGCGGTTTCTCGGAAATTCCCTGCTTGGCCCGTCAATTGGCGTTAAGGGCCTCGCTTTTTTTCGGCCCGGTTGTGAAGAGGTTACGGTTCGGAGCCAGCTTGGTGAAGCCTTGTCTGGCTGGAGGTATGAAGGTATGCTTGTTGCTTGCGCAAAAGATGGATTTTGGATCGGTGGAGCAGCCATAGTCATCCCGCAAACGGTTTTTCCTGTGGTTTTAATCCGGGTCATGATGGTTGTGTTCTTGCTCACGTTGTGCTTTGGTTTAAGGGCTTCGGCCCAGGTTCTTGTTTGGACTTCGGTCCAGGACTTCGGTCCCTCATGTACTTGGTCCCATAACCCGATTGGGTTCCGTGGACGTTAAAATTTTTTCCTTCCTTCCTTCCTTCGTGCAATCCAAAAAGGGGTATTAGACTCTTCTAAATCCATGCTGCATTCTGTAAGTCTAATACCTAAGGTAGGTATTAGACTAGTCTAAACTGACTTTGTGCATTCTACAAGTCGAATACTTTTATGAGTATTACAAAAGTCGAATACCCCTTTTTTTAATGTTATAAACATCTATAAGATATGTGGGTTTCGTTAGTGATTAAGAAAATTGTATAAAAGACCATATCTATGGTGGTTTGATACTAATTAACTACATTGTTTATTGTTTTGATGCTTTATAAATAACCTTTGCGAATTGTCCGCCATAAATAACCACCTCTTTAGGTAAAAATTATAAATAACCGCCATGACAATTGCGCTGGCATTTAAAACCATGCTATAAATTGCACCAATTTTTAGTAAACAATGCTACAAACGAAAACAAACTTCAATAACCACCATGACATGGGAATTGGCATACAAAAGCACCTTATAAACTACTACAACATTATAAGTGGTACTACAACAGAAAGTTCACTTGAATAACCATCATCCTATCTAATGTGTTGTTGAAAAACCATACCATAAACCACTACCAATTTGATGAACTATGTTATCCTAGGCAACCCACAAGAATAACCATCATTGATATACAAAACCATGCTATAAACCATTGTCCATTTTAGTAGACCATGAAACCAATATAAGTAACCACATATAATTTATAAAAACCACTTAAATACGTGGTTTTTACTAAGAATATTTTTTTTCACATAAAAAACCACATTTATAGTGGTTTTGGCATTTAAATTTTTGGATGCCTTGTGACATTATCTTCATTATGAATGTCCTCCTCCGCCATCGGAGGCATCACTATGGGCTGATTTTCTTTTATAGATTGAAACTATTCTGTAGGTAGCACGTTGAATTGCGCCTTCTTTGGTGTTAACACCTTTAAGGCTGATTCCGTCAAAACCTTTGGCAAATAGCTCTTAGTCTTCTCTGCTATCGGCACTACTCTTAGTTCTTGAACTACCTTTTGTGATTTTGTAACTGCATTTATTTCTCCAATCTCCTCTTCTTGCTGAAATGGGTCATTCTCCACCTCAACAAATCCACAATTCACTACTGATTTTGCCTTTTATTGCTTCTTAAGTTCGTCAATATTCAATGTACTTTGCATCTTGAATGCGAACATCATTATTAGGAAGAGGGACAGAGTCAGATACTTGCTGCCTTTTCCGGTTTCCCATGAATTTTCCAACAAGTACTCTCATTATGCTTGAATTTATCATATAATATTTGCAATATAAATGAGCCTTACTTGGATACCATTCCTGTTTTGGCTGCACCATTTGTGTAAAACCTATTGGAGCTTGTTGGGCAATTGAAGTTTGTGGCATCATTGGATCTTGTGGTATGATAGGTCTGACCGAGGTGGTGCCTGTTGCATAACAGCAAATACCGGATTGGCCCTCTCAAAGAATCTCTTCTCCCTACATTCTTGATCATTATGGCCCTTTATTTGGCATCTTGAGCATAATTTTGGTAATCTACATGTAGTATCAGAATGTCTAATAGACCCACAATACTTACAAGTAATAAACTGAACCTACCTTGACTTCTCACCAATTGTAAGCTTAGAAACCTTGGCTGCAATTCCTCTGTTTTATTGTCTGGAGCAGCAACTTCATGAATGTATCCCAGCTTATCTTCAGCCTTGAGAGCATACTTTTGTGCCGCTAGCAATGTTGTAGGCTGTTAGCCTTCACCTTATGAGCAATAGCTCGTTTCAGCCCCTTTACATACCATTGGATATCCATTTCCTCACTCCTTGCAATCTTCCAATAAACCATGGCTTTGAGAACCACAATATACGTCTGATTATACTCTCTAATTGATTCATCTTCCTTTTGTGTGAAATTGGTCCACCTTTCCATAGCCTTATCCTTACCATGGACTTCTTGATAATTAGCAATGCATGCTTCCTTTAATTCCTGATATGTCATGGTATCTGGCTGGGTTTGTGCCCATTCCTCCACTGAATCTTGCAAAGAACTATGAAACTAAAGCAAATAATCACCAGCCGGTAACTTACGTTGCTGGCAATACCTCTCAAACTTCACAATATGCTTCAAAGGATCCCGATCTATCAGATCATCAAACTTTGGAATCCCCATTGTCTGAAAACCCTACACCATCGATGGTAATACAGCCATCTCTGCCTCTTCTTGAGGTTCTTGAAATTGAAAAAATGAAATGGAATCTCCCTTCAATTTGAAAAACGAAATTGGATTACCTTCTAGATAGGTAAATAGAATCAGAGCCACCTAGATCTGAGAATTAGACCCCAGATCTGCTACCAAATCTAAAAACAAAATTGAATTTTGATGCAATTTTGAGCCAAAATGTTGAATCACTGGTTCCCTTCTTGTTACGATGGAGCTTGGTGGTATATCCTTCTTACTTCTCTTGGGCATAAAACTATGCTCCCCTTGTCAAATTGTACCCCGCAAATCACTTACGGCAAAATCCCCTTCACACAAAGAAATTGCTCCTTGCTCAATGGTGTCGTTCTTTACCGATGATCACCAATACAAATGGTAACAACTCCTTTTTTGATGGAAATTCTTGCCAATCAATGGTCTGTCGAGCACCTTGGTCGTCAAATTGTTAGAGCCTAAACTCCAACCTTGCAAGAAAAATGAAAAATCAATAATCCAAGCTTCAATCTACAAGATCTATGCAATGCACAAGATAAAGATTCATAATCTCCATAGCTAGATCAAGCAAAAATAATCTCTCCTAATACACCGTCTCTCTGTTTTCTCTCTCTACTCAGATAACACAGTGATGCTAATGGCTCCCCCACACCACAATGCATATGTGCATCATGTCCTCCACGCATGCATGTGCGTATATCCCTCCATATACGATATACAGTCTCCTATACCACCTCAACAGTGGTGGCTGTGGTGAATGTGGTAACTATGGTGAATGTGGTGAGTGTGGTGACCACCCCAAAAGAAGGTCTTTAAAAAACTTACATCATACATATCAAGCTGGTTTAAGTATGTTAGACGTTCGGCTAAGTTGAAAGTGTAGATAGAGTTACTTTGGGCTCTTTTCTTTCCATTGACTATTTATCCCAATGCTTTGCCTTTTCTTGAAGGTATGCTTAAGGCCTAGAAAGTTGTACCCATTGGTACAATTGGATATGGAGCATTTTTTTCAGGCTTCTCCATTTCTGTGGGTTCCCCTGGGATCATTTGGTTCTATTGTTTCTCATACACATTCTTCTACTCAAAGTGATGGCTATATGCAAGAGTTCATACCTTTGAAGCCTGGTATCTTAATGGCCAATCCATGGCAATGGTTTCGAGATAAGTATAAGTTGAAGCATTAAAACATACAAATTCGTGCTAGAGGTTGAATCACCTCCCTTTGCTCATGAAAGTTGAAAACGAGCAAATTTGGAAGTTTATTTTTCATTTTCCCATAGTGTGTCAATGGAAATATGGTGTGGTTTGGAAGAATGTGTGGTTAAAGTAATGTTCCTTCAAATATAAAAGCCCTCTTGTGTCAAATGGTACATAGAATTCTCCACATTAATGTCCATGTACATAGTTTCAAACCACAAGTTAGCCCGTTGTGTCTTGTGTGTGGCTTGCGATAAGAAAAAAATGAGCACTGTTTTGTGCTTTGTGCAGAATTAGTGCTAATTTGGACTTGTTCGATGCTTGTCTTCTACAAATAGTAACAGTCACGAGGATTTTGTTGGGGCTGCTACCTCATTCTTGGTCAAAACAGGAAAAATAGCATATATTTGTCGGTCTTGGGCTATATGGGCAGTTTGGAAATGACATCGACATGTTATTTTTAGAGCCCTTACTTGTTCATCTTTCCGTTTATTAGATTAAGCAATGATTGTATAAGTCCTTCTTAGTCACTATAACGAGTCCTTAGACAAGAAGGATTCCTTGTTTTGGTAGAAGATGAGGGTCTTCCTTTATTCTAATTTGTACAGTATAACCTTATAATACAAAGTGGTAACCCCCAACCAAAAAAAAAAAAAAAAAAAAAAAAAAAAAAGGGAACCTTATGAACCTTTTATCTTTCGAACGTGGATCTTACTCAACCAAGTGTGTTGATGTATCACCATCTATGATGCATTCCAAGATTCCTCAAGCTCCATAATTTAAGAACGTGGTGTCACTAAAGATAGAAAACGGAAAGTCAATCTCAAAGCTACATAGCTCCTTTCGTGTGCAAGAAATACGTATTGAGTGTGTAGCTTACATTCGAATAAATAAAAACAATAAACAATAAAAAATCTTTTCGATCGATTAAAAATCTTCAAAAACTGGAATATAAGCCATCATTTACAATAAGCATTGCACTGTACGAATACGAATATGACAATGCAAAAAGAGAGACTTTCATGGTTACTTAACAAGCTAGGTATAATGTAATAAAGAAAAGAAGTTAGATTGATATGTGCATCTTTTGTTTTTCATTTCTAGAAGCCAAGGTTGGTAGGAATTCGAAGTACGAATATGACAATGCAACAAGAGAGACTTCATGGTTACTTAACAAGCTAATGTAATAAAGAAAAGTACATAGATTGATATGTGTATCTTTTATTTTTCTTTTCTTGAAGGTAAGGTTGGTGGAAATTAGCAACCACTCACGTCCTCCACCCAATGGTGGAGGTTCTTATTTATCATCCACCGTCATGTTTAAACCATAGGTATATTCGTGATATACTTGGGTCTTTATCATGTTAAAGCCATAGCAAAAAAAAAGTACACGACATTTCGTGGACAACGAATTTTTATGTGATTTAAAGCTGGTTCAAACATCATAGTGGAAGATAAATAAGGCGCTCCCCGTATGGGTGGGAGGCACTCCCTATCTTGGTGTGGGAAATTTTCTAGGCTTATTCAGCACCATTCCGACAGTCCCGTACCTATCCTGATAAGCTCCAACACAGAGGCCTCAATTTATCTAGAAATACCAACAAAATCTCTAATTTTCAGCCGGATCTCTTCCTACTATTTCAAATCTATCCGGCTAAATCCGGATTTTGTCCGGCAGGTTACAAGGGTTCCGGGGAACTTCCCGATATGACACTCACACATCTCTCCCCCAATGGTAAAAAATACGGTGGGTCACCCAACCCAACGCCTTAGCACTAAGCCACCGCAGCGTATCATCAAGCTTATTTTAAAAAAAAAGAAACTTCTTCCACGTGTCAAACAAAGCATAATGCTAATCTTTGGAACTTGTTTACCATAAAGGTCTTGTTTGCAAAGCAGTAGCAAAAAAGACCATTAAGTATTTGTTTCTAGCGTGAGATCTGTAGCAGTCTAAGCTCTAGCCCTGTACATCCTTATCAGAAGTATGATGGTACATGCATTTGTAAATCCACAATGATTTGGGTAAAGGCAAAACTGTAGATCGTCAATAGAGAAAAGAGGAAAAACCGGCGCATCCTAATGATGATAAGATGTTTGATCTGCATATTGGATTCATATCTCCGGCACGTGAATCTCGTGCAATCTGGCAATGGACGTTTTCAGATCTGATAAATAAAACAATATTTTAAAATGTTCCATAGATTGAGCAGTTTTCTTCTCTCTTAGATGATAGAGCAGAAGACGTTTGTGGACTTGAGATACCTGTAAATTTGTGAAATCCATTTTACGCGTAGATTTTGGGAAAGGGGGCATGAGAGCTTGGGCCTGTTGGTGTTGCTGTGAACCTTCGGGTATGAAGTATGGAAGTGCCACAGCTTCTTACCATTCTTCTTCACATGGAAAAGCAGATAAACCAAGGCAAGAAGGGCCATATGTTGGGGTGGATTCTAAATTGAGGGGTTTGGCTGGAGCTGCTGAAGGGTTTGGACATGCCTCTATCGGTGGCTTGCATGGAGCAGTCTATCATGTTGTCTCTCTTGAAGGTATTCTTTCTTTTTTCTTATTTGTGCCTTCCATTGAGATAATGCACATATATAGAAGAATGTATCCAGTCCAATAATTCCTATGTAGGAAAGATAGCATGGTTTTATTATCTTTTCCAGTATGTAACAGTGCATAATTCTGTCTATTGTCACATCTGCAGTACCCTGGTTCTCCTCCTTCAATTGTATTCAATGTCAGACATGCCTTAACAAAAAGAATGTTTAGATTTATTGTTAGAAATGGGACTTCTTGTTGTATGAGTAAAATACCTTTCCTAAAAGCAAAACATTTACAGATGATGGCAGTGGTACCCTTCGTGATGCCTGCCGACAGAAACAACCACTTTGGATTGTGTTTGAAATTTCGGGCATTATTACGCTGAAATCTCCTATTAGAGTGTCATCTTACAAGACAATTGATGGGCGTGGACAGAGGATTGAAGTCACTGGATATGGTCTTCAATTAAAGGAGTGTGAACATGTCATAATTTGCAACTTAGTATTCTTTTGTGGAAGGGGGCATGATGTTGATGCAATACAGATGAAGCCAAAAGCCCGAAATATATGGGTGGACAGATGCACACTATCTGATTATGATGATGGTCTGATTGATATTACACGGCAAAGCACCAACATAACCGTTTCCAGGTGAACGATGCATCAAATCAATTTAAGCTGGATGTTGATTGAAGTTTGTAGCCAACCCAAATCAGAAATGCACCATCTCCTTTTCAAGTATCACTTTTTGCTCCTTGTTTCCATTTACAAGTTGCCTTTTCTAACGCTGGCTGTTGCTTTCTTTTTCTCTTTAACTTTGGTCTGGGCATTTTTCATGAGGAGACACATTATTTGACAAAAGCCAAAAATACATGGCTCTAACTCAGCCAGCTCAAGAGATAATTGCTGAAGAAGAAAAGTGGTCTTAGGTGTACTAACAAACAGTGGCATAACCTCCCCTATGAAAAAGGGCCCCAGTGGCAAAAATCCACATAGGATTTGTTTGATCTGTCTTCTTAATATGCTTGTCAAAAGTTAGTCGATCATTTTTGGTATCAGTCAAATAACAGGGTTCTCACTTTTCTCACATTGGTGCAATTATGAACTCTTTGGCCCTTTGGGTTGCTTTGTCCAGTGTTGTGAATGACTGATCAGTTAACTGAAACAGGTGTCATTTTCGGAATCATGACAAGACAATGCTGATAAGTGCAGATCCAACTCATGTAGATGATAGGTGTATCCAGGTTACTATACACCATTGTTTCTTTGATGGCACAAGGCAGCGGCATCCGCGAGTGAGGTTTGGGAAGGTACATTTATATAACAACTACACCAGGGGTTGGGGCATCTATGCTGTCTGTGCTAGTGTGGAATCACAGGTGAACCCTTGATGATTATGATGCTCTATCTTGCTCTTCTCCTTTTCTTGGCAATTTTAGATGTTTTCTAGCCATATGAAAGATGAGAGGCCATTAAATAACTGATATGTATTGCTGCCAGATCTTGTCTCAGTGTAATGTCTATGAGGCTGGTTCTAAAAAGAAAGCTTTTGAATACTATACAGAGAAGGTATGTGCTGGAATTATGATGTTTGTAGCATAGGGATCATCAAATGACTTTGCCATGTGTGACATTGCTTTACATATATATGTTAGATATTCCACTTGCCAACCATTTTAAAATTCATTTGGAAATGCATGGTGACCAGGCTAACTATATTATTTTCTCAAGTCTAATAGATGGAATTACGTGTTTATAGGCATGAGACAAGGACCATCCCTGTTCAGGAGAAATTCGTTCAGAGGGAGACCTTTTCTTGAAAGGTGCTCAAGGTGCTTGTGGACCACATAATAATCCAGCACTTGTATTTCAAGCCAACGTGTTTTATCCAACATGGACATTAGAACCTGCAGGGGAAGCCTTAATGCAGAAGGTCAAAGTAATTGCGGGTTGGCAAAATATTCCACTTCCATTAGATTTATAATTCATGCATATTCAAGCCTCTCTGGAATATATATCTGTATAGCGGATTAGCTGGCGCAAATTGTACAAGTGATTTGATCATGTGCTTTGGACAAAATGTTAGTGAATGTGTGTGCAAAGAGATACGTAGACAGCTGGAGGATGTGTGTATAGCAAACATTAAATGCAGCTTTGATGTTTGGTTTGAAGGATCTTCTTTCATGTGCCGTTGTCATTCATCTCTGCTGCTAGCCATTGCTTTTTTGTGGGGTGATGCAAAATGGGCTTTCATAGACAGGATATTGAGCCAAGTTTCTTTGGTCTGATGTTTAGCAGTAACAGTTTTAAGCACCAGGAAGAGGCAATTACTCCAAATTTATTGACCCATATTAGTGTGATAGCCTTCTGTTGCATGACATGTGAATTCACGATCATCCCTTGTAAAGGAGAAAGTGGAAATTTGGACTTATGTTGCATGAAGATTGTTGAATATTGATTTTGCAAAAACGTAGACAAGCTTCTTTTGGTGACTTTATTAAAAATTTGTTTGATAAAAATTTGTATGTGTAAGTTTTCATTTTAAATTTTGGGCCGTTGATGGGAGGAATATTCCTCCCTTTATTCCAAATGAAGGGCCCTCTGTTTTTGGAGGCAAGGACCCATACAAATTTCAAAGGTGCAGAATCGCTACACAACACCATTGAAAAGAAATTGGTCTACCCCAATGAAACTTAGAATGGTGCAAATTGAACCAACAAAAACCACTCTATTCTATTCACATCATTGTCACATAAAACACAAGTAAACACCAACAATAAACTACAGCCAAAACCCATCATAAATTCGGCAGAAGCAGCACGAATCCAGCAGAAGCAGAAGCGGCTCTCTAAAAGTCTCTCCTGGAAGAATTTTTCTACCTCCTAGACCATAAAGAACAGAGAACAACAGAATAGGTCTTGGAGGATTCGAACCTCCAGGCCAAATCGGCCTCACCAGAAGACTAACATCATGCCCATCTCAAAACCTGCATGCAGCGACATCCGGCAAAGAAGAAACCACAGCCAATGTGTGATTTGGACCCACACATCCCAAACTCTATTGCACAAGCTCTATTGCCCCTGTTGCAGACTCGGACTGTGGGATTCGAACAAAAACACAAAACACAAATGGGAGGATCCCAAGGAAAAATGCCAATGGTGCAGATCCCAGAGAACTCAAGGCTGGAAAAACCCAGACTCCCTACAAGCCATCTCTGGCTGTGCTCGATCTATGGCCTCCGCCCTCCATTACTGAAATTTTAAATTTCCAGACCAACACCCGGGCCTGCCTGCCGCAACAACTCCTCTATGCTCGACCTACTGGAAAAGCAAGACAGAAAGACAAGCGAACACAAAAACAAAATTCCCTCACCTAGGCACTCCATGCCGCCACCAATGATCCGGCGCAAATTATTGATGCATTTGCTGTATCAAGCCGCCCTCTCCGCCTAAATGCCCTCTGCCTCTGCTCCGCTGCCCTTGCCAAAAAAAGAAGGGAGCATCCCTTCTTATCCACACCCTAAATGGCCACGCTGGAGCTGCCCAAAACAGGCTCCAATTTCCTCAAACCATTGACTTCACCTAAAAAAACATAAAAAAACATGACACAATCACACCACTAAAATAGAAACTTGCCCCTCACAACAAAAAAGCAGCTCAAACATGCACAAATATATATCATTTTCAATACAATACAATATCAGAATCATAGTTTCCACCATTGCGAGAATACCCTCCCCCAATATCAAATGAATTGGGCAAACTTAATCACTCTATCACTCTTGTATAATGCAGTTTACTTTTCTGTTCGCAATATTTTGTTTGCTAGATTTTCTTTGAAATTGGCTCTCAGGTTGACACGTATTGTGTTTCACTTTTCATTTGAACTTCTCACTTTTTTATTTGCACTTCATTGCCCTTTCTTGCTCTGCAAACCGACCGGCATCTCTGTATTTAGGAAATTGATCTTAGTGTCCCAAGACCATATTGATCAGAGCTGCGGATCTCCTCCTATATCCCGGAGTGCATCTTGCATGCCATTCCTCCCATACCTCGGAGTGCATCTTGCATGCCATTCCGACTCTGCATTTCAAGGGTTTTCTATAAAATTTGAAGAGCTTCCAGCTATGACGATCTTCTTAGCTTAGCTTGGTGATGCTGCACCATACATATTTTCGGCCAGAAAGGTTAAGCGGCTTGCACGCCTGGCTGTTGGCGATGGAGAGCAGCAAGGAGAAGCTTCTATAGCTTATTTTGCCATCGCAGCCTTTAGGGGCTCAACAATCTGGCGCCATAGCCGTCCCTTCATGTGCAGCCAGATTCTAAAGAACAAGCGTCCTCTCTGCTCTGTTCATGTTGTGCTGCGGGATTGTTCATGCTATGCTATGCTGCGACAGGAGTTCTGGCGAGTTCTGAGATCTTAGGGTTCTGGTGGCTCAAACGGAAACTTGGCTCATATCAGAGGAATAGGAAAAACAATGGATTTGGGTGAGGGGAGACATTGCAGAGATGGAAAGCACAGGCAAAGAAAAATGACAATTGAGAGAGACCTGGCCTTAACTTCGCCTCCCGACGATCTCAGAAGATTACGCCTTTTCTCGCTTTCGAATAGTCTTCTTGCAGCTCCAATGGACCTGTGCATAAATCTGGTGCATGTTCGAAATGGTCTTGACTTAGTTAAAGACCCCCTGATGGGGTCAACTGCCCTTGCATGAATCCTTTCTCCTAATCCCCAAAATCGCCCTTTGTGGATCTAAAATCGCCATAGCTGGATTGGATCTAGACTCAGCAGATATCGAAAAAAATAAGAAGAAAGCCAAGAATCGGGGCTATGTCGAAGTTAGACTAAGACAAGCCATTCTGGAACTATAGATTGTTTATGGCGATACGGTGACACAGCCAGAATCTGATTGGGGCTCTGAATCCACCATAGCCGCAACTCCGACAACGCAGTCCTGCCCTTCTCCTATTTTCCGTTGTTTTCCTTCTTTTACCTTGCAAAGGCGGCCTTTCATTATTTTCCCTGACATCGACGGCTTAGCCCCATACAAAAGACTTCGCTTAATATGAACCGTCCATTGCCCTTTACCGATGCAATTTTTTCCTCTTTGAAAAGTTTAGGTGGTTTGTTCTTTATCTGTCCCAACCAGCTATTCTGCTTCTGTGAATGCGTCTTTTTCCTTTAGCCCTTGCTTGATCAGGGCTACTATTATAGTTCTGTTTAGACCCTAAAATTTGAAGCAGTGGTTTATTCTCGGCTTCATGCCCATTAGCAACATTTACTGCAATCTATCACAGTGTTCCAGATGCGAGTCCATATTGGCGCCGACAGGCACAAATTAGACTAATAGTAGATGAGTTAAGCATTGGAGGCATTGCATTAATCTGCACCCATAGAAATAGAAATATTTATTTACATAAAGCAAAGTGGTTGGGGATAGGAAGAATGTGATTCATGCAACGGAATCTGTGTATGTTTAAGTTTTAGGCCGATTAGCTTAATCCAGGGGACAGGACACTGAACTGGTGGTACAACCAAAATGCAAAATACTCGATTCTAACTATGGCTGATTTAGATGTGGCAATGGCAGTGGACTACTATGCTACCACATAAAAGGCAATAGTAAAAAGATATGTTCTGATGGCCATTGTCTCATGGTGGATGAGCCATCCTCTAAAAACTAAGGTGATTGTGTGTTGTCAATATTGAATCAACTGCTTTACATGAAGCAAGCAAGCATCTTTAGTACAAGTAGGTGGATTCAACAACCCAAACTTGAATATTCTCAAATAACGTCATCGGGGTTGTCAATCTTTTGCTGCCCAAATTCAACTGCTTTGCCAGAACAATCTAGCTGCAGTTTTTTTATTGAGAGAATTGGATGTGTTAAAGTCGTCTGCCTGAATGTTTAAAGACCTATGTAAAGATGCAAAACAAATACTAGCCCTTAACTCCTTCGAAGTTGTTTCTATTCAATTAAAAATGGCCGCCGTGAACATTTCTTAGTTTCCAAACCTGTGTGGTTGGATTCGTTATTAATGTCCAGCATTTGCTAATGGTTCCTTGCTTAGTATTGAAATTTGCGCCCATCTATAAGAATACTTGTTCCTAAACATGTGAGATTGGAACTCGTGCCTTTACACGAAAATATTTTTTCATTGAATTGCTAAGAATTTTGTTTACATATGTATCCAACAACTTTGCTCATACATGTTACAATTTAGCCATAGGGCGAACAATTAAACCACACCAAAAAAAGCTACTGCCATCCTCGTTGTTTCCACTGCAACACGAGTAGAGACTAGACTTTGCATGATAAATTCTTAAGTTAAAATGAAGTTAGAAATGGGCATAACCGTGGCTTGAGGTTTAGTAAAGAGAAATGTCACCGCGATAAATTTCTTGTTATATTAAAGCACCTTCTTATGTTTGTATAAGGTGGTGGCATTTTTTACTGTCACAAAGAAAATAATAATTCAATGTTGTATATATTCTTATGCTCCTAAGTGTGTTCCGATCTTCATTACGCTTTTGCCAAATTATTAACTTTAAACAAAAGATCTTCCTTCTACTTCTTATCTTTACACCACTTACTTTTTGGGTTGCCCTTAGGGGGCAAACCCTTAAGGGGGCAAACCCTCGATTATGTGGGTTTGTGGCATATCCTAGGTATATACTGGAATATACCTAGGATATGCTGGTGACTGGCGGTTTCATGCGTTCTAGATAGCCGATGTTCCAACTAGTAACTGGCAGGGCAACAAGCAAGCAAGCGGTCGCGGCATCAAGCAAGCAATGGATTTCACTCATCAAAGATTTTCGGCAAGCAAGCAATCGGTCACCGCCGGGCAAAACGGATTTCCAAAGGTTCTTCGTGACAACGTAAACAAGCGTGTATGGGTTTTATTCTCGAGTTTATGGCGGTACTATTTATGCCGCAGAAGTTCCAACCACACATGTTATGCATCAGCAAATAAAACTCTAGGGCAACTCCATGATGTTCTTCTATCGTACTTCATTCGTCCAAGCCTTCCTTCGTCTTTTCATATGGAGCTTGGGCCGAGCTACACCTACTCCTGTTTTTAGCAGCGTTTTTTTTGAAGTAGCGGGTTTTGCAAGAAACCCTATGTATCGAACTTCATTATTTCGGAGTTTTATTTACATGCTTCAAGAGATCAATACATGATTCGGTATATGCAGATGCAACATCATAGCAATGCTTCGATCATAGTTAACCCGGGAAGAGCCGATTCTGAGAGTATGAACATGGATTGTTGCCGAATAGAGTTGCAATAGGGCAAGATTGGGGAGGTCTCAAGGGGCGCTCTCGAAAGGCAAAGGGAAAAATATAAGCAATCGTTTAAAATAGCAAGGCGCATGAATTTGTAAATGAACAACTTAGAAAAGACAAAATGTATTAGTCTTTGATGTTTTCATTTCTTTCTATTCTTTTTACACACTCCAGTTAGGAGTAATTGGTCCTGTAGCCCCCGACCTTCTTACACGGATGTCAATACAAGCTTTTTATTTCTCCAAATTTGCTGAAACAACTTTCTATTCATTTTCCGATCATCTTTTAAGTCATATAATGTTTGAATGCGGGGTGCTTTCTTTGCCAGCAGGACTTCGAAAATCTTGAAAGGCATTGTAAAACTGCAGATTTAGTAGTCTCGCCTTGGAACAATGTATGTTCTCGTGATAGAAATTTGCCGGTCCTGTCTCATACTTTCCATTTTTCCAAAGGTACAAGGTTACTTTTCGCTTGTACAAAGGCGGTAATGGCTATAAGATTGATTGTTGTTATGAGAAATTATTTGGCTTTCTTTCGTGCTTGATGAAAGCCTGGGGGTTTACAATCATCAGGTTCGTTACCTTAACGCGAACTTATAATCGGTGCTTTGTTATATTGGGAAAAGAGCTACTGTGCAAGAACCCTATGAACAATGGCATGCAGATTTAGGGTGTTTCTTAATATCCCTTACAGAAAGACCAGAGCAATGGCAATGAAGCAACAATTATTGCTCTGTAGTTGTAAATGTGATACGTGCTTCCTCCATCGTATTTTGGAAAAGGCATATGCATGTTCTCCCTCCTGCAATGGCTTCTAGAGGTGCTCCAAAATATCCACTTACTACTAGGAAGAGCTAAAAGACAAACTCCTTGGAAATGCTAATGACTGGAGCGATACGGCAGGCCATGATGGTCCTCATGATTGTCAGATGAGATTCCACGCTTGTGCCAGCATTGCAATTTATTAGAAAGATCATCCTCGCAAACACTGTGTTAAAAGATCAGGACATGAAAACCCACACAGATGTGTGTAGATAAGATATGTGCAAAATGTTCTCTTCCACCTTGCAGCAATGTGCACATATCCATTTGATTTGGAGCATATCATACATCCTTATCATGAGAAGTGATGTCTTTTACCGTGCACAATGACTCGTTGCAATCATACTTGTGCTTCTAGTGATCACTTCAATTCAAGGTATGAAAAGATGAACCGCCAATTGAAAAGGAACATTCATGTGCAGAAAATCTGAAGTTGAAGAAAATTATGAGGTACTCATAGGATTTGTTAAGAAGACAAGTACATTTATGAGCAAACATTCTATTTTTCACTACAAGCATGTCTCTGAGCACAATGGAATTTAGAAACATTGTTGCTTACCTACTATAAATCCAAATGTTGTTCTTTTGTGAGACTCCATGCAGTGGGTGTGATTACTTCTGCTATCATATTGTGGATCATGCCGATCTACATGACAAAACCCATGGAGATATGAAGGGAAAGATATTTTGTAGAATGTATGGAGATTGACATTCTGGATCGCAAATATGCTCGAGGCGAATGGAGAGAAGGTGAAATGTGCATGATGCACTGTAAGAGTGCAGGCTGAGGACATATCCATCGGGGATAATATCATCACTAAACACATTCTGTTATTTCTTGCATGCAGTAACAGCAGCAGCAGCATCAATAGTAAGTACTGGACGAATCATGTACTATAGCTAGTTACTTATGAAGCTGAATTATAGAGTAGTCCTTAGTCATGCTATCATTATCTATCTTGTAATTACTCATAACACACTACAACAACATATAGAAGGCTAAATACCACTACTATGCATCTTTTTGAAACTTTGGAGGTGCTGACGTCATGGAACTAAGTACACATGGGGAGCAAACAAGAAAAGAAGAAAAGACATGTAAGCATCTATAGGATCGACAACTTGGTATATGAATTGCTATAGAAAGAGATTTAAGTTCTAGATATATGAGTAATATGAGCATGTAGACTCCCTTATACACGACAAGGATAAATAGTGCATATATGGATATGCAATGATTGTCATAATAATAAATTCGAATGATGGGAAATTATCCAAGAAAATCGATGGGTCCATCCTTTCTAAGATGATTTTTGACCTTGTGCAGATACGTTGTAAGCAGACCTTTAAACTTTTCTTATAATGGTGCCAAATTGCATTACTCATTCTAGGTAGTGGAGTTATTATAATGCAATTTAAAAGTCCATTTCCATCAAAGTTGAAAGCCCATTTAACCCAACATCAACCTCTAAAAGAGAGTGGTGGTAGATAATGTATCTCCATTGCAATCGAGCAATGAGATAGACCCAAATCCTCATATCAGTCCTCTTGCAACTCCTTAAAAAACGAGTAATAATAAGAATAGAATAGAATAGAATAGAATTAGAAGAAGCAAGGACTGTAGCACAAACACACATGTACTTTGTGCAAAAGAGTGTTAAAATAAAATGTCAGAGCAAAAGATGCAACGCTGACTGTCAGCCATTGATGGGTAGCATATTCTTGGCATTGTGCCAGATCCACGACTACCAACATTTTGCCAAAAAATTGGCATGACATTTCATATGGTCTCGAGTGGACATATGGTCAGAACCATAGTCGCAACCGCCTCACCAGAGACAGCCGCAGATGATCCATCAAACTGCCCTGCAGGCTAACAGATCAGAACGCTGACCATGGATCGAGATTTTAAGGTAAGCATGAGAAGTATATGTATATGCTTGATAGGTTAGCACAAACTTACATCACTTGTTCAATACTTTGGTACAAAGAATGATCGCCGCCACGAAGAATTCCACCTACTTAGAATGTGCATTTTAAGTACAATTTCTTCAGATCTGCTATTGCTTTTTATTGCTCATATAATCATATAATTATAAGGGAGTACAACACAATAAAGCTCCAAGTAGCTTCACCGTGTAAGATTCTATGATAGCCAAATGGCCATTGCATATATTTTACTCAACAGATCTTTATGAAAGGAATTAGAGCTGAAAATGGCTACTGACTGCATTTCATGATAGATGTTAATACTACTGATATTTTATAAAAGGAATTAGAGCTGGAAATGGCTACGGACTGCATATTGCAATAGCTGTTAATACTACTGATATTCATTTGATATGCTGTTAGGCTACAAAATTGTTATTGCTTCTTGTTGCTCATATAATCATAGGAGGATACAATACAGTAATGCTCCAAATAGCTTCATCATGTAAGATTCTATGGCAACCAAATGACCATTGCATATGTTTTACTCAACAGATCTTTATGAAAGAAATTAGAGTTGGAAATGGCTATTGACTGCATATCAGGCTAGATGTTAACACTACTATATTTTATGAATGGAATTAGAGCTGGAAATGGCTAAGGACTGCATATCACCATAGATGTTAATACTACTAATATTCATCTGATATGCCCATAATGTTATTTCATTCATACATATTTTTTTTTTTGAAGAACGTGTTTTACTTCATATTATACACTCAAAATATTACAAAGTACTTCCAGAAGTAAGAAATGTCCCTGAAGCATCAATCACTTTTAGATGATCATTCCATATTGGAAGTTTAATACGATCAGGCCAATTGGAGATCTGAAAGCAATTATACAACTTCTTACGAATTTCTTGAAGTACCACCTGAGAAGAAATATGCTTATCATAAAAGACCTTTCTTCGCCTTCGCCTTCGCTTCCATACACTCCATATTAGCCAAGACTTTGCCATGTGAAATGCAATCCTTTTAGAAGCAGTCCACTGATTTGGATAAATACCCAAAAGAAAGTGTTGACTGTCCAAAGATACTCCAAAAAGAGAATGCAACCAGGACCTAAGACTACTCAGCTCTGCACACAAATATAAACAATGCTCCAATGTTTCAATGCACCGCTCACACATTGGGCAAAGTGGGCTTACTCCCGGCTTAAACTACATACATATTGCTTCTACTATAAACTAAATTGAGATTAAATATAGATTCTGCCAATGGTGGCATCGTAAGATAGTTTAAAATTATGCAGTTCATTAGTACGCAGTGCATTGTTTCAAATGGTATATATGTTTTTGCAGATCTAACTCTAAGTGCAGTCGAATAAGATATTCTTGCTTTGAAGTCAAATTCAAAATATAAAAAGAATTTTGAAGCCCATACAGATTTCAATGCCCCTTGCTCAAAACAGATGTCGCTTGCTATGAAAGACAAAGAACAGTCATGTAACTTGCCCTAATACAGCAATAGCATTAGAACTTTTCATACTTCAAAATAGGTGGAATGGACTTGAAGTCTAATCTACAAATTTACCTAAACCGTGATGTTTTGCACTTGCAAGCCTCGTTGTGGTAAAACTCACCTGCAAAATCAGTCGAATTGAAAATGTCATCTTAGACCAGACCAGGTGAAAGAAGAAACATTCTTTTTGCAAATCCATTCCTGGGAACCGACTGCAAGAAAATGAATAGCAATCCATCACAAAAGAAAACAAATATATGTAAAAAATAGCCTTCTAAATGCACAGACCACTATCAAAGTTATCTGATCAAGACTGGTCTAATTTTCTAGGTTCTTAAGCTGGAAAGCTTCAACAACGTTGTTTTGTACTATCTAATAGGAGATAATATCGTTCAAGTCCCTTGTTTCAGACCTATTTCCAAGGTTTTCTAAACTTGAAGACTTCAACTCCGTTGTTCCCTACTATCTTAAAAGAGGATGGTTCCACTTGAGTCATGCCCATTATTCTATTGTAAATACAAAAGGTGGCAAAGATAACTCACCGATGATCCATAAAACTATTTCTCTTGTAGGAAGCCATAATATATAGATCGTAGTTTCAACATTATGACCACATGCATGACATGTCACGAAAAATAAATCATAATAGTGTAAACATATAACTGGCCGGGTTGGAAATCAAGCGAAGACTTGGGATTGTCCTGTTTGGAGAATTTCTATTGAGTAGAAAAGGAAAAGCTCGAAAGCCTAAGTCCACGTGCTTTCTTTTAAGTTCTTGCCCGCTATAAATCTATTTCTCCATTTAAGCATCTTGAAAAGCAGAAGCATAGATTTACATACGGCTATTCAGAGGAGGAGATAGACCCATCTTCAAATGCATGTGGCCACCATGGAACAAATGTCCTGGATCAAAGTTATCATGTTGCTCAATAGCTTCCTTTTCATAACTTTCTTAAAGAAAGAGCTAGCTACTCTCTGTGATAAATCATGCTTACTCTACAGCATATCCATCAAATAATGAAATTGCAGTGGTAAGTACTTCTGGCATACTAAGACCCCGCCCATTATTATGAAGACCTTGTCGCATACTGATCTGGGCTATAGAATTTGTCTACATAAACAGTAATAGTTTCTTTGCATGTATAGCAGGCACTCTAAGATAGAAGTCTTAGCAAGTCTAAATACTTCTTATAGTAACTTCACAAAGACAGAATAACCCCATGGTCTCAAAATAATAGTAGCTGTGGCACCAGCTTTTTCTGATGCTTTTAACTGCTCTGGCATATATTCGTGCTTTGCAATAATTTTGAAACTAAATAGAATACTACATAAATTAAAGATGTAGCTACTAATTACAAAAGCCGGAGGTTTCAAGTACACAATAAAATACCAAAACAACGGTGGAACAATGCAAGACTATAACATATGATACTCATTATATAATTGCTACAGGTGTCTAAGATTTACTCTCGCCCCTTACCGAGGTGTGTTATGTCACATATAATCTATTAAATATAGCACAAATCCCATAACGCATCAAAACAAAAAAAATCATTTTTTTTTTCAATACAAAGGGCACGGCCACGTTTTTGCTTTTTTATTTTTTTTCAAACTAAAAAACACAACATCTCCATTTTTTTTTTACAAAACGGAACTATGGCTATCGATCTTGAAAAAAAAGTGCCTAGGCTCCTCCAGATTGCAAATCATCGTCATAGCCAGGAGCTCCACTCCTGCGCCCTGTTTGTGAGACTGCTACAAACAACCACTCCAAATGCATAAGGAAGCGATGGACCACGAACTATAGCAAAACAATATAACATGTAACAAAAAATGTTTGTGGACAACGTGGGCTACTCTTGGATTGCATCTCCTTAGTCCCGATGAGGCAGGAGGGGATCACCACGTCCAGAGGTATGCATGCCCATCCCAGGCGGCTAGAGAGCCACTACTCGTCTACAACTTGAACCCCATTGACAGTGAAGCATACCCAAGAGATGTCGAGCCCATGCCTTGCCCACACTCATTGGCAAACCATCAGGCCTAGCCCGCTAAGATCCTTGGTAGGCTTTACATACCAGAAGGATTAATTTGTAATGGGACATCTACTTATATGCCGGTCTAGCCCCGCCACCAACAGCCAGGCGAGCTCTTATGCACAGGTCGCATTAATTGGGAATTAATGAGGCTATCTAGGTACATCATCTACTAAGGCTTTCAGGGTCTCTACCCCCACTTTCCAATGTACAGGAGTGCACATAGAATAGACCATCATCATCCATAGGCTGAAATATAGAATAACATCTAATCTGTCTACCTAAACATATATGGTTAGGTTTCTTCGTTAGGGCTTGTGATCTCATAATCTATAAGGCCTTTAAGGCTAATCTAACATACTAACTCGGCCTATTGCCGGACTGGAAGTCGGCATTGCACAACAGAATTGCTATCTGCCACATCTTTGGCTTGCTCCAACTCCTCGGAAAGCGTCCATGCTTCTGTTCGGGCTGAAAGCAAAAGAATCCCGAAGGTCTGTTGAGAAAAGCCAGCTTTGCGACGTCTGGCAAGGCGAAATGGCACTAGTACTTGGCTGAAATAGCTCTTGGAAACTAGAATGCGAAAAGGGAAAGTTTAAGGTTTCCCTTTGGCTCTTTTACATGACTCTTTTAGGGTTAGAGTTAAAATTTCATGTAGGGTTTTGCCATGTGGCAAAAAAAGGGATTATATGCACATGTTAAAGTCATATGCAATATAAGAAGTTGCCTCCTAGGGTGCAACCCTTTACGGTCGCCAAGTACATGTCGTCAAGGCGACATGTACGAGTGACGTGGTAGTATAATATACGTATTCATACTATATATTATACTGGAACGTCACAATCTCCCCATCTTGGATTGATGTTGCCCGCAACATCACGAGTCTTCTCACCTTGGAACCTGCATGATCCTTGCAACTCATTCCATACATGCAATTTTAACAATTATCTCGAGGTAATATTTAAGTTGATTATTATGATTACGTCCTTTATTTCATAAATTATCATAGTAAGTTAGTTTCTCAAACCTTACTTAAAATACACTTAATATTCACAGAACTTTTATAATTTTCTCACGATATTCACAAAAGTTTTAAATTTTATAATTTAAAGGTCCGTTTCGTCTTCTTGCAACACATGTACTGCAAGTCTTCGCAGTGCGATCCTCTTGCCATTTTTAGATCCTTCTATTGGCCTACAGGTCCAACACTATGTTAATACACATTTATTTATTATAAAGATAGTTATTAGGGGACCACCAATTTAATTACAATTAATTTAGCTACATGAATGCAAGAGGATGCTTCTCCCATCGTGGCCGTGGAGACAGCGCCCTATAATGCCCAGGATGATGTCTAATGCCTACACCTTTCCTCGCCCTTGGTGTGGAGGATCGCTTCCTCCCCGTAGTGGGCATAGACTAGAGATGCGTTTCTATCAATGCATGATCCTATATGACCTCTTATCTCTCAATGTTCTCTACTTCCATGGCGTCGGAAGTAGACTTCTTAATCTACCTTCCACTCAGCTATCCGTTCGGTGTCGACTACCTCGGTGACGAGTCGACCCTGTGGATCTAGTTGTCCCACTTCGATTGTTTGTCTCAACATGTCTTCAAGTATCCGATTCGTACGCTCCCCATAATCACGGTAACCATTTCACAAACTAAAAATCCCATCCACATCCAGAAATTCAATTGAGGTCTCATTCGGCTCGCCTCCATCCTCTGCTTGGTCTAAGCTTCTCTATGGCGGAAAATCCTTCTGGGCAACTGCATTCTCCCTTTGTGCATAGCTCATATTTGTCGTAGGGGCCTGGTTGGCTACAATCTGCCCATACTTGCCCATATCTCCCACATGAGTTTGGTATAGTCCATATCTGTCGCAAGGCCTAGCAGGCTACAATCCGCCCATATTTGCCACGGGAGCTTGGCATATCCCATATCTGCCGCAAGAGCTTGGTAGGCCCACCAAAGAACAACACAGAACCAGGGTCGGAGGAATCGCATTTCCATTTGTTCAGCTGTTCAAATCTGGATACCTGGAGTATTTATGCCCTTTGTAGCCTTAGTCTGGATGCCTGCACCCTCCTTTCAACACGACTTCAAACAAGCGATAATTAAACTACAGCATTCAGAGAGCCTTAAATACGACTTGAATGCCCTTGAACCTCGCTTGGATCTAACCTGAATAGGTTTGCACCGATGACAATGGCATGCAACCGTGACCTGTCTACCCAAGAAACATGCTTATGTGCGTAGCCCTTTCCTTCTATCCTCATACCATGCACGCAGAAAAGCCCACAAAAATAGATGCCACAACCGATTTTCGACTGCCCACCTTTACCCCCCAACAAGCAGCTCAATTAAGTGAAAACATACCCCTTGCATATGATTTGCCATATGATACAAGCCCCAAATCTTGGCCCAACCATGCCAGAAATACCGCCCGCATATCTGCTGCAAATATTGCAGATTTATTGATATCATCTATTTTAAGACATTTTTTTACATGTTTTGGATTTTTGGGTTGCCCCTAGGGGGGCAAACCTTTGTTTATGTGGGTTTGTGGCATATCCTAGGTATATGCTGAAATATACCTAAGATATGCTGGTGACTGCTCCAAACCCATTGCTGCCTGTAAACTGGCAGTCTCGTGTAAACTGGACATGTGACAAAAGAAAACACACTGGTCAACATGTGCTGTAAAGCATCTCATATTGTGTAGCTTGGCAACTTTAAACTTGAATTTTCAAGAGAATTAGAATGTTAATAAATGTACTTCTTGGCCACATGGCATTATATCATTGTGAGGCAAGACAGATTGACGTCTAATTGCTGATCTTGCACCTAAATCTTCCTACCTAAACTAGAAATGGTGCCCAACATCATACATCATTATTGAGACAATAATGTATACAGGAAAAGGATCCGACTACAGAGGGTTGATAAGCAGTGGTACATGAAGCCTAGAGCAAGAAGCCAAGAAAATATAGAGAACATTGATGGCGAGTTGAAGCACATAAAGCTCAAAATAAGGATACTTCTCAGGGTTTCATACAGGTTGATGAATTGTATTTTAAACTTGTCAGAATGCAGCCTGAAGCCCTTTACAAATATGTTTCACACTACATTAACAAAAGGAAGCTTGGTGCCATTATAAGCTGAGTTCAAAGTACCCAAAGTGAGGCCTTTGATTACAGTGAATCAGAGCAACAGGAAAACCAAAAATATCAACTCTAATTAAGTATACGCCCCCAACCATTGGACGTTGAGGCCCTAACTCCTAGTTTTGAAGATTATTGACTAGCAAAACCCATCCATACACACTAGTGGCTGCCTTAGACAAAACACCAAAGTATTTTTTCTAGTTCAAACAAATATAAAATCAATTTACACCCATATAGGCCCGTTTATTTAATGTCTCATATATACAACCATGACATGGATTATCTGCGTGGAAACATCCAAATCAGACAATGCACCACTAGAAAAAATTAGGGGCTCTCCAGATGCAATAACATATTACATTTCAATGTAATAGATAGATAGATAAAAATTTTAACGTCCGCAAAAATGAATCTAAGAACTGGGTGAAGGTGCTGGAGCAAGATCAGAGGCGCCAAGTTGCTGAAGCATAGCTCTGGTGTTGGGTGAGAGAACCATAGATTCAGAGACGAGGCGACGAAAAGAGGGGTGCAAGAAGGAGCATACATGGGGAAGGTAAACACCTGCAAATACAATTAGGGGTATTTAGGTTCCAAATACAATTAGGGTCAGGAACAAAATCTGAGCCAGCCACAAATTTGCGTCCTGCACAAAATTTGGGACAGTACTCACCTTCTTCGGCAGCAAGCTTGGTAAAGAGGTCCACCAGATTAGGGCAATTATTCTGGCAAGCGGGAGAGCAGAGCTTGGAGGCGAAGCTCCGGCTTGCCAATCCGTCGGTGGATATGCCGATCGACAGCCGCTCTACTCCGCAGGATTTTAAGCATTCTTCTGTCTCGATCCATCCCTTTTTCTGCGTCACTATGCTCGAAGTCTGCATCAAATTTGTGAGTAATTCTCATCCTATCAAATTATTTATCTTTTTGAATCGTCGGATTTGAAGCTTGCCTGGCATAGATAGATGAACTCGCCGTCATTGGTTGGGTATTTCTCAAGCACGCATCTAGCCCCTGAAGATGACACAGCAAATGCGCAGTCTTCAACTTGTAGCTCTTCACAATCTAGTCCCCCTGCATTAACATAGCCAAAATTTCTTCTGTTAGATTCTGCAAGCAATAAAGAGTTGTTTTTAAGTGTGAAAGATGGATTACCTAGGACTTTCGCCACGAAACAGAGCAGGAAACAAAGACAAATTCTTGAGATGGCCATTTTGAGGACTGGATTATGTGCACAGATGAAAAGATGACAGATTTATGTGAGGGGGAGGAGAAAGATCTAGTCTATTTAGGATGATCTTTGTAAGAGGAAGAATTATTCTGGTGAAAAATTATATGTCGTCTAGCTAAAGCAGGACATATAAATCTGGGTGAGAGGTTGATCCAGAGTATGACATTCTTCTGTTTTTATAGTGCTGTAGCACGCGTGAAAGGAGTTTGGAAGCCTCTCTTTAACGTGTTCAGACTTTGCTGATGGCCCCCTTCGTAACTCTGGTAATTTAAGTAGTCTTGACTAATAAATAAAAAGTTCCTTCTTTCTAGTAGTTGACGGTTGCAAGGTTGGTTCCTTTGAACGTTCTTCTTTGTCTTTACATGCATCCTTTGTGGTAAAGACCATCAAATCATGAGAGGACCAGCGTGCTCCTTAATACTCAAGTCTCCATTAAAATCATCTCCTACCACACACAATCTATCATGTTAAGTTACATTCTTCCACATGAGGATTGCACATGTTTAGACTTCCATAAAATGATTCCATCAATCTATCACGAATCCATCAATCTAGGGCGTTATTGCCCTAGGGCTCATAACGCCCTAGGGCATTATCACGAAGGCTTATAACACCCTCGGAGCAGGGTGTTAAGGGAGATAACGCGAGATAACGCCCTGGCCCTCGGGCATTAATGGGAAAAGAAATTCTCGGGCAATATGGCCATGGCCAAAATGGCTCGGGTGTGCGCCCGCACGCGCACGCCCTCGCCATTTTGGCAGTGGCCATATTGCTCTTGAATTTTATTCCCATAACGCCCTCTGGCCATGGCGTTATCTACCCCATCCATCTCCATCCTCTATGACTACTACTTTTTGACGATCTAAACAACCCAAACAAGCTACCTTACCTATGTTGCATCCTTTCATCCCCCTGTGTCCTCTTGCTTAGCAAGATCTAAAGCTAAAATCAAAGTCCCCTTTGCTTTTAAAAACTTTTCTAATCAATCTTAGAAGTAGCACCGCTATCTATAGCCAACAAGCTCGTGTCCTCTTGCTTAGCAAGATCTAAAGCTAAAATCAAAGTCCCCTTTGCTTTTAAAAACTTTTCTAATCAATCTTAGAAGTAGCACCGCTATCTATATCCAACAAGCTCAAGACTGCATTTAAAGCCATTATCATGCGTTGAAAGAGTAATTTAGCCATAAAAAGCCACATTGATAAAATGTTGACATGGCTCATTGGGCATATACCCTCCCTGCCCTTTTACCCAATTTTATTCCTAACTTCATCATTGTCCTACATTCGCCCATTAAATGTGTTAGTCCACTAGTGTCACACCACAACTCAAACCAGTCCCCTCAAGACATTTGTAGGCCTCAAGACATTGTCGTAAGGATGTTTTAGTGAATTGGCCTTTGCAGATCTTAGAATAATTGGTCTTAGAGGGTGTCTAGAGGTTGTATTCATGGAGTTTTAATGTATATTAACTCCCGTTGCGTTGTGCCTGAGCCACTCCCCCAAGAAGGCATTGAGCCGTAACAATCCTTCCCTTCCCGAGGTTAAACGTTCGCGTTAACCTCGAGGAAAAATTGTTTATCCTAGTTCTTTTAAGGATGTTCAACTCTATAGCCCAGTTCCGTTAGAGGTTATAGAGTTGTAATTTCAGTTCAGTTAGAAATGGCCTCAATTCCGTTAGAGGGCTTTCGTCCCTTTTCAGTTAGGGATGGCCTCAAGTCAGTTGGAGGACTTAATATCTTTACAATCGTTAGTAAAGAATTTAGTAATACTATGCATATAGTAACAATAATAATTTAATAATATGGAATTCCAAATATAATGTTTAAAGGTCTCAGAGCTTTGCCCTTTATGCTTGCAAAGTTCTTTCATATTCTTCCATCAAGGAGTCGTATTCTTTTAATTGAATCTTAGAATACCATACCGCATCAGTGGACGGATGAAATTTAAATTTCACCAGATACCTTCGATAGGAAGAGCTCCTAGTCTCCTTATCTTGGTGTGTGAGTCCCTTGATATTGGGAGGTTCTGATTGCTCCATTCTCTACAAAATCTCAGGAGAAATTTCACTTCCCTTATAGGGTTTCAGTATTCCCACATTAAAAACTGGATGCAAGTTAGTCCACTTCCCATATAAATGTAAACGATAAGCATTCTCAGCGACTTTGTCGTCAACTTGGAATGGACCATAATACCTAGGTGCCAATTTTACTAGGTGCCAATTTTACATACCGGTTACCCATTTTTCGTAGACGCTTTTTTGGAAGATGAATCCAAACCCATTGATCTTTTTTGTAAATGACCTTCCGTTTCTTTGCAAGCTTGGAAGTCATCAATTCCTGGCTTTTTTGGATTCGTGATTTTACCTCCCGTAAAATATCCGCAAAATCTGTAGCGACTTCATCGGAAGCAGGTATTTCTCCCCCTAGTTTTGCAATTGGGGACTCCAAGGAGTATTTATATACTACTTCAAAAGGAGTTCTTTGGGTAACTGAGTGCACAGTGTTATTATAAGCAAACTCTAAAAGATAAAGGTATTCTTCCCACTGGCTTTGTCTTTCTGCAACATAATATCTCAGCATATCTTCAATAACTCGGTTTACCACCTCAGTCTGGCCATCCGTCTGAGGATGATAAGCGGTGGAAAACATTAAAATCGTGCCTAAGTTTTTCATAGGTCCAGCCAAAATCTACTACAGAATAGGGGATCCCTATCCGTTATGACTGCATCTGGCATTCCATGGATCTTAAATATTTCCTTTAAGAAAATTTTGCTTGCTTGTGGCGCAGTCATGCTGGATTTACAGGGGATAAAATGAACATGTTTAGACAACCTGTCTACCACTGTCCAAATTTGATCATTCTTGTGGATGGTCTTTGGTAACCCTTGAATGAAATCCATGGTAATATGCTTCCATGGTTTTTCTGGAATAGACAAAAGTTGTACTAATCCGGCAGGTTTACCGGTAGAAGCTTTTATTTGCTGACAAATAAGCCATGCTTCCACATATTTTCTTACATCTCTTTCAAGTTTTGGCAAAAAAAAAACGCCGTTTCACAGTTGCCAAAGTAGCTTGAATTCCTCTATGTCCGGAGTATGGAGGTTCATGACTGTATCACCTTCAACCTATATGCTTGTGTAACACAAGTACGATTTTGGTAGAATAATAACCCATTATGAATTCTGTACTCTGCCAAAGGGTCCCTTCCATCCTTTTGTACCTGTGCATATGAAGCAGCAAAGGAGGGGTCATTCACATATTCTTCTTTCATTGGTTCCAAATCAACAAATTCTGTTATAGATATGGCTTGGATAGTTATTCGACTTAATGCATCTGCAACCTGGTTCTCCTTCTTAGGTTTATATTCAAGCTGCATTCCTTCAAAGTCCTTTATAGTGTCAATGAGCTTTAACTGCCGCGCATTGATAATATCCTGTGTTTGTATATGTTTCAAGCTTTGCTGATCAAAACGAGCCACAAATTTAGATCCCATAAGATAATGCCTCCACTTTTTGAGTGCATGAACTAAGGCAATTAATTCCTTCTCATAAATACTATACTTTAGCTCCAAGAGTTTGAGCATTCGGCTGAGGATGTCCATCTTGCATAAGTTCTGCACCAATAGCATTTCCACTGGCGTCGGAACAGACTGTAAAAGGTTTATTCCAGTCAGGCAACATCAATACTGGTTCAGTTGCCATGTTCTTCTTTCAGAATTCGGAAAGCTTCCTCGGCTTCCGAATTCCAGACAAAGGGGGTATCTTTCTTTAAAAACCTACTAAGAGGAAGGGTAAGTTTTGCAAAATCCTTCACAAATCTTTGATAGTAACTGCATAATTGTACAAAAGAACGTAAATCCTTGAGGTTTTCAGGCCGAGGCCAATCAATGATAGCCCTAATCTTTTCGGGATCCATCCGTATGCCTTCTTTGGATAAAATATGGCCCAAGTATCCTTCTTGCATAAAGAACCTGCTCTTGGACTCATTAACAAACAGCTTATTCTGCTTCAAAAGATCAAAAACTTGTTGAAGGTATTGTTTGTGCTCCTCAATAGTTCTACTATATATAAGTATATCGTCAAAGAAGACTACAACACTTCCCTAGTACGGGTGCTAGAACTCTCCCCATCAGACGGCAGAAGGTTGCCGGGGCATTGGTCAGACCAAAGGGCATTACGCGAAACTCATAATGACCAAAAGTTGTCCTGAACGCTGTCTTACCAATGTCTTCTTCCTTAATTCGGATTTGGTGATATCCTGATTTCAAATCAATTTTGCTAAAGATGCAGGCACCTCGTAATTCATCAAATAGATCGTCAGCTCTAGATATTGGAAATTTGTCCTTAATAGTCAGCTTGTTGAGAGCTCCATAATCCACGCACATCCGATATCCCTTATCTTTCTTTTTGATTAGAATGACGGGTGTGCCAAAAGGTGAACAGCTTGGCCGTATTAGCTGTCGGTCTAACATCTCTGTTATTTGTTTTTCAAGCTCTCATTTTTCGAAATGACTGACTCGATAAGGTGCCCTGTTTGGAGATTTGGTGTTTTCTTGCAACTGTATTGCATGATCTTCAGGACGATGAGAAGGTAAGTCTAAAGTTTCCTCATCCTTGAAGAGATCGTCAAATTATCTGAGAAAACTGTACAACTCGAGAGGCACCTGTGATGGTAGTTCGGAGTGTCTCAAGTAAATAAAATACGACTGTGCTTCACTCTGTATTAACTTCTTAGCTTCAGAATAGGGGCTCAGCTTGAGACGTGAAATCTGTACGCAGCTTCAAAGGTTGCCCTTCAACAGTTATAGTCACTGTCTTTTCCCAATAATTAGGTCGGGCATCAAACTGTTCTCGCCATCCAATTCCTAGTATCACATCCATAGATCCTAGAGGGGCCATAATCAAAACTCTTTCTTCAGAATACTGCCCTATTTGAATAGGAGCTACCACATATTTATCACACTAATTCCTGGAACCCTTCAAACCTTGCACTACTGTGATTTTTGTTTGTAAATCACAAATAGGCAGTCCTAATTTATACACCACGTCCTGCGAGATAAAATCATGTGTTGAACCATCGTCAAGTAAAACAGTAACATCCTGACCTTTTACTGAACCTTTCATTTTAAACAACCATGTTTCTGGAGGTCCTGTATCGACTCCAGTCAAATTCTTTAGGTATGCAATTTACAGTCTTCCTTTTTCTTGTTCAACAGCTGCAAGCTTTCCTTTGTTCCTTTCTTCCCCTTCCCTGGAAGTTTCTGGTCTTTCTTCTACATGGTGTGATTGAGCAACTTGCCTTTCCTTAGGCGGTGACTCTTTGAACTGTACCTTCTTAGCATTCTTATCTGCCGGAGCTGTATTCTTTGAGCAGTTGGATTGGTAATGTGGACCGCCACAATTATAACACCCAGTCTTTGGCCCTTTACTCTGTTCCTATTTGGGCTTCTGTCCATTAGAGCGTTTTTCATTCCTCCCATTGAACCTGGTCTTACGCTCTTCACGGCCCCTTTTATTTTTCTTATCTCTTCTATTTTCAAATTTTTCTCGCTTCGGTCTTTTCTGTTCACGAGAGGGTGCTCCTTCCCATATAACTAACTTACGAGTCTTGGGGTTTAATTTTCGTTCTGCAGCTCCTGCTTTCTTAATTGCATCTTCCATATTGACTGGTTCAATGAGATCCAGCTCCGCAAATATTTCCTCTCTTAACCCATTCACAAACTTTCTTAAAAGTTCGTTTTCACCCAGGTTCAGATGAAATTTTTAGTTAGAATATCAGTTTCCGTTGCCATCAGAGGCTCTGGATTGGCATCAACTAACGACAGATTTTCAGGTGGTGGTGGATGAGCAGGTGGAGGATCTCTGGGTAATGGAGGTGGCTGAATGTTACTGGGTAGGAAACCATAAAGTAGAGCAATCTGCTCTAGTTTGTATTGATAATCTTCTGGGGATGTAGGCTGTGGCAGGGCTATCTGGGTAGCAATAAAATCAGCAGTTCTTAAGACCTGCTGGTATTGATCTTCAGAAATATTGTAACGGTAGGCCATCGTCACAGATTCAAGAGCGGGCTGGCTCTGATACCAAATTGATACAAAGAAAGAATCTCACAGTTTAAATGACTAATCTAAAGAGAAATATACACTTCAATCTTTAGAAGGTTTTAAATCCACCCAACCGGGCTCAAGCTTTCCAACAAGAAATCGTTATCTTGCTCCCACAACCACAATCAGGAAATCCAACACGGAAGAGAAGCTACTCCAGCGATGGCTATAGCAAAGCAGATGATCACTCAGAGCACTCAGCTGGAATTCTGAGTTAGAATAAAGAAAAACAGTTGTATTTATAGGCAGAAACGATCTATTTCCAGATTTCCCTTTTCTGAATCCCAAATATCTTTCAAAAAGGTAAAAGATCCTGAATAACTAAGATTCGGCCAAAAATATCTGTGATTCGGGTTAAAGCACAATGTAGTGTCTCATTTAGGTTGTCCCCCCTGTCCCCCCAAAAATAGTTTGAAAAGTAGGTCGTCCCTATTACTAAATTCGTTTGGCTCTTATCGCAACCACCGCCACGTAGGGAATTTTCAAAAAATAGTTCCAAGAAACTCGATTGGCTTTTTTGCAAGAACCCGATGCCAGGAGAGGAGATGATCTCATGTTTGTATTAGGGAAGGGAAGGATCACATAAAGCAAGGCATGCAAAATCGATACCATCACTACAACCGCACCCCAAGATGTATCTTGTAGTTGTGCATGTGGAGTATGTCAGTGTATGGAACAAGACATTTGTATTGCTAGGACGAAGAAATATAAAACAACTACAGAGCTATGGCAGTCTATCCTTTGCCCAAGGGAAGAAAATCAAGAATTTCACAAAAAAGATTGCATATATGGGCTATGTAGCAATTGTGGTATATCCCAGCTACCGATATGTCCATTAGAGTTATCAGACCAAGGATCTATTAGTTGGAAGTATTGGGATTACGAGGAAGGTGGTAAGGATAAGTGGGGAAAACCAAGAAAGTACTTAAGCGTTTGTGGAAAGAGATCAACCCGCGAACGTTTACGATAAATTGATTGATGGTTGGCTAAGTTTCCTTTGCATAGTTTCGTGCATAAGTGGCAAGCAAAGCAATTCAAGGAACTGTTTGAAAACCTTCCTCCTGGCATTCTTGTGTCAGTGGTCGATTTTGCTGAGAATTTTTCTATTCAGCTACTGTAACCAAGTTCACCGCATATTGGACTACTAAACAAAGTTACTATCTTAGTGCATATTACATACTATGTAGACTCGTGTCGGTGATATGATAAAAGACACTCATTATTATATATCCGATGATACAAAGCACGATACATTGTTTGTTCAACACGCTTTTATGATGCATTATGACTTTATGAAACAACAGGGCATGGATCCAAATAAACATTGGGTCTTTTTCAGATGGAGCAAAGATCACAATTCAAAGCAAAGAAGACCATTCTATTTTGTTTCCGGACGATACTCACATGACACACAAATTGAGATGATGTGGAATTTTTTGGCTCGAACCATGGTAAAGGCGAAAGCATGATGGTAAAGGTCAGCGTAATTAAAAGTGGTTGAGGGAATTGATGAAGAGACAATCATCTTTAAAAATTGAAGGTGCAATTGATATAGTCAAAGTAGCCAAGGAGGGCTTTGCTTTTCTTGCTCCATCTTCTAGTTTGAAAAGGAAATCACCGGGAAGATGGTTTTGGGAAGTGGAGGGGGTAATAGAAAGAACCTTTGGGTAGCGAGACTATAGAAGACACAATGAACATTCATTCGTTCATGGATTCAATCTAGAATGCCCTACCCAATTGAATGTAAGACGCTTATCTTGCTTTTGTGTAAATTGCTTAGATGCGAAATGGGAGAAATGCATGAACAAGGATTATGTAGATAATTGGGAGCTTGTTATAGTTGTACCAAGCAAGGCATTGGCTGATGAATTTGAGCAACGCAAATCTGAAAAGAGCCGATTTTCCATACAAGCAACTATTTTTTGACAAATGATATAAGAGTGGGCTTACAATTTTGCAATTGCCGCACCAAAGGATAATGAAGAGGGGCATTATTTTGGATGATGAAATGCACAAAAGACTAAGTATGTTGTTAAGGAAGCCTTTGAGGTCAATGGCCAAACGCTTTTATCCGAGAGAGGAGCTCCTTGAAGGTATTTACTTTAAAAGGCAAAGAAGATCACAAACCAGCTATGTTTTATGCCCGATCACCCAAATGCAATAGTGTAATGGCCACTCAAGTTTGTGGAATTAAGTTGGCCATGCCACAAAGCGAAACATCGGTGAAGGGAAACAAAGTTGTATACACACTCAATGAAGCTGATAGTGAGAAAATTTTAGACAATCTTCCTGATGTGTTAAGTGATGATGAAGACTAACAGTAAATGTGGAAGGCTCCTTCTTGAAGACAAAGGTACTTGTACATAATATAGATTTAATTCTTCTTCCATGCATTGCATTGAGACTTTACTGTACCATTATTTGTTGCAGGTTTAAGAAGACTCTACCTTCTGTGAGTTCACTGAGCATATTATTTGCTGCTACATGGGAGACATACAATTATTACAGTTACAGAAGTTACACGCAGTGTTGAAGAATCTACATTGTGAAGTTGAAGCATTCACCTGGAAATAGGCCTTATTGTAAATCTTATTGTTGCTTGATGTTGCATCATCAGCAAACGATTATTTGAATATTTGAATGTCCAACTTGGACTTGTACTGTACTGTCAATTGCAGCTTGAATACAAAGAAATATCCCTGCTCTGTTTTGGGAAGCAAAATTGTATTATCATTGTTTTAGTTTGAAGTTTTTCATTTGCATTGCTTTGTCTATTAGCTTTTGTTGGCTGCAGCAGGGAGAGATTGTCCATTATCTTGTGTCAGGGAGAGAAGGATGATAACAGTGGTAAAAGTTTTATTAGTTTGGAAGAAAAATGAATAGTGATTGCTAAATCATATTGAGATAAGTAGCTAAGATGGTGTATTGCTCCACTACAATAGCTTTCATTTCTATAGTTTTCCTTGTGATAACGAAACTTTGTCCAGGCCATAAAGGAAATCAGGCAAAAGGTGCAGCTTGCCACAAAGTTTGCTGTTTGTTTTGTAGTGGTTGTTCTTTCCTAATATGTGAAGATTTGGTTCATGTTGTGTATTAAATTGAACCAATGTTAGTGTGAAGATTATGACAGTCTCTGGACTCACTTTGCTCCTGATTTATGGTAAGTTGCATGCAGACACTGCACATATAGATCACAGATAAATAATTCTGATATGCCCCGCATTAATCGCATATATAGATCACGATAAATCATTAAAGACATGGTGAATTAGATCGAATTCCGCAGAAACGAAACCCCTTTTGTGTGGATCAAAGTTCGAAGTTTGAGTCAGTGGTTTTCGAAGTCAATGACCAAATGAACAAGAATATTCAATTAAATCCATTCCTGGGTTTATATATCCCACAAGCATGAATGAAAAAAAAAAACCCATTGTTATATAAGCATTTGCATTTTTCATTTAGGTTGGATTGGGTCTTCATGGGAAAGGGGAAGAAGAAGCTCCTTTCCCATGAAGATCCATTCCTTTTAAAGATTTTCTTAATTAATCCATATTCGACTTAACCTTTTTAGGATCCTAACATGAAATGTCTAGCATCTAGATTATTTTCCTTCTTGTGCAATGCTTCTAAATATCAAACAATCAATACAATTTAACTATAGAACCATTGAACCATTGAATTCAAAACTTCAATAGAAAAAATTCATGTTCATCCTCAAGAGCCCTGCATTCATTATTATTAAAATGAATCCAATGATACACCGCCGCTCTATCTATCGATTTGCTCCATTCTAAATTTGAATTAATGAACCTGGCCTTCAGATATTCGACCGAGCATTTCCTTTGGTTCTCAACCATTGGCACTAAAGGTTCACAATAATGATAATAATTAGGTTCGCCACGAACCATTGAACCTTATATTATAAGGTTAACTTTTATCTTTTGCATAGGTTCACTAATGACCTTTATAATTGCCTTTGCTCCCTTTGCATTTCATGTGTCTTCTTACCCCGCTTGAGTTGAACCTTGTGCATTATCAAACATCTCAGAGATTATCTAAATCTTTTAACCGCCTAGATCCAATATCCCAATATTGGGTAACACCCAATATCCTTATATAGAATATTAGGCCTAGAACATATTTTATGAAAACACCCATATAGAACATTCGATATGGGGTGCTTTCATAAAATACCCACACCCCATACTAATGTTGGGCCCGACTTTTGAGGCGTGCTTTTAAGTTTGCATGCAGCAGCAGGATCGCTTCACTCTTCATTTTCACTCTTCGTTTAACAGAACGATCACTCTTCTATGGCGAGGGATCAAATTCTTGCCGTGGTGCCAATGGAGGAGTCCGTTGCTTCCAGCCCACCGCCGGAGGGCACTAAACTGAAGATTGTGGCCAAATTCTCTTGTCCGGAGGTGAATCGGTACGCAAAAGAAAAAGGAGCTGCAGCCTCATCTAAGGTCCAAAGAAGTGGATAGACCGTGGTGCATGCAACTCGATGAACGCATATCGAGATGCACATTGAAGCTTCTGGCGATGACCTTCATGTTCACCGATGATGCCTTCGCTTCATGAACTTCTATCTTCTCGCTCTATGGATTTCTACACGGATATATGGCTTTCTGGCTACACGGACAAATTTTTTGTGTAAATGATGTTTTTGTGTAAAGAAGTTTTGGATTTAAGCTTTTTCTAAGTGAACTTTTTCCCCGTAAGCTCTTGAATGAGTAACTTATGATTCCAAATGTAAACACTTCATACATATTATGATAATATATTACTGTTTCTCCCATGAACTGTTCTGTATTTTTATACCTGCATGCAATATTTCTCCCTCAACCCTAAACCCTGAGTTGATCCTCCAGGTTTAACTTTGATTTTAACACAATAATAGTTCACCGGTGTCGGGTAAAATGTGGCTATAAAATAGGTTGTTACGCGCTTGTTGTTGGTTGGGTTTGTGTGAGTTAAGTGGCTATAAATAAGGTTGTTAAGTGCAGAGACTGATACAAATTAAGCATGATGAGAAACCAAAAGACTTTGATGTTAGAGTCTCTGAACTTGCAAGCAAAATAAGTCCTAAACCTGAACAAATTGCATAAACAAATGCAATGAACAAATTGCATAAACAAAGTGCGTAGTGCGCGAAACAATTGCATACACAAATGCATCCAAGGCATTTTGAAATCAGGGTTTGAGAATAACATACAATGTTAGTTATCAATTGCATATTCAATTGCACAATCTATTCTATCTATTTCAATCTAATGAACAAAGTGCGTAATGCAATGAATGATTTTGAAATCTCCGGGTTTGAGAATAACATACAATGTTTAGAAGAAATGCATCAATATCAATACAATGATTCCAAATCAATAACAAATCACGAACATTGTAATGGATAAAAGCAAAATCAAAAGAATGTAAAGTGAGAAAGAGTTATATTGAATAAACCGAAGCAATTACAAATGATAAATGTCAAAATACTTGTATTTCTTCAGAGTATCAACGGCTTTCTTGGAAGCCTTATCCGTAAAGTTAGTTAATGGATTGGCCCGAACATACACTTCCACATTCTCGACTTCTAACAAATCCTTCCAACCATGGTTTTAGATGTTCAACCAAAAAGTCACCATCTCTTCTAGATGGTTGATAAGTGTTAGGGCATACCATCGTATGTGGATCGTTCTTAAAACCACCTTTAACATATCATCGATTAGCAATGTGTTATGATGCATCCATGCCCCTTCATTTCAAATAAACCTTGCTCAACTCCTTCAACAAAATAGGCTTCCTATCAACTTTGAATGTCAGATTTGTGCACTTACCGAAGACCATGTAAACCGTAAGCTTTCTCGAACAGCTTTTTTCAAACATTTGATTCAGAATAAGATTAGTTGCAAGTTGCTCATTGTTGTCCAAATGGCAATCTTGAAATTATCCTTGCACCACTCTAGAAGCTCCTTAGCCTTCGGGCGCAATACAGCTATCTTTGTGTGATTAAGGTGCTTTAGTTCTGCACCGCTATCTTTGTGTGATTAAGGTGCTTTAGTTCTGCACCATCCATGACATAACTTGGCAATGGCTCAGTATTCTCAAACAGCCTTCAAAGAAACTCCATCTAGCTCAAAAATCAAAAGCTTTTTATGCGACTTCATCCTTTTGGTACATGGAGACTTGGAAGGGTCGCTAAATACTTCGCCACGCTTAATTTTCTTCCTTGCAGCCATTAGAGCCCTTGCATTTCCTGGAAGGAAATGCTTTAAATAAACAAATACGAGACACTTCATACAAAAATAACAAAGAATTACCAGGTGAAACAGATTCTTGTGATTGTGTTCGAAGAGATGTCTCCTTCTTTGTCTTCACAACTGGACTACATGATGAAATGGGAAGACTACCATGGGTTTCAATGGCCCTATTATCGTCTGGCTGCACCAACAAACTTTGATTGACACAAAGTAGCCTTCCCATTGACAACAAGCGGATCTGCCACATTCGTTTATTTCCACAAGGTGATGAAGCATTATCGCTCACATCTTTCGCGATGTTAAGCGGTCTCTTTAAGTCTACAAGCATTACGTAAAGCTAAATTGACAACATGTAATAACAAACACATAAGTTTTGCGTAACCAAACATGCATTACCCGGTGATATCATTGTCGCCTTTGGCTCATTCTCTTCGTGAAATATCAACTCTTTGTTTTTACCTTCACTTCCATAGCGTTACTATCTTTGATGAGTGGCCTTGAATATCTAGATGTACATAAATAAAAAATCATTGCTATGCAACAACATTTGAAAAGCTAGTCCATTTGAACATATAATTACCTGGATGACTCAAGATTGCGGTGTTTGGCTCAAAAGACATCGAGAGTTGTACGCCTATCGTGGCAATTCCAAACCGATTCTTGCCGATTGTCCTTGACTATCCGTTTTTGCAAATGTGAAGAACATATACATGGTCATGCTTTTTAGAAGCCGCAATAAATCCTGCACATTAGAAAACATTTTTAGATTTGTTACCATCATTGTCCTTCTGCTCTTTGTAAGAAATAATGTCCATAGCACCCTTCCCAGCGAGACCATCCCCTCTTTTCCCAGTCCGGTCCTTTTGTATACAGATCCTTTCGTGTAGGCTATGGCAAGTAATACAGCCGGGGTTGTTTGTATTCATTCCGATTCTGCTCCTCTTCTTCTCTGCCTATTTTCTTCTTCTGCCTATCTTCTGGATATCAAATGTAACATCACTGCAAAGGGAGCTTTAGAATGGTCGACGTCCTGCTGCCTGTTCCAAAAACGACCTCCTGCTGCCTTCTCCAAAAACGAACGCTGCCTTCTTTTATGAAGGCTTACTTTTTATGATGGAAATTTATACCTGGCCGCTGCTTGTTGTTGGCTTGGTAAGACTCCTAAACTTTGTTCCTTCGTGATATATTTGTCTTAAAAGCTTGATTTCTTGCAAGGAAGTTAATCATCTTCTTTCAGCTGCTTTTGAATCAGAGTGCGTTTTTGGAGCCAAAGATGCGCAATCCATTTTGCAACATCCGCTGGTGAGAAATAGGTATGAAGTCATTCCATTTTTATCTCTTGGTTGTTGGGCATGGCAAGACAGCTCATAAATTTCGTAGTAGTAGTAGTAGCAATAGTGAAGAAACCAAGAAAACCAGTGTCCAAGTAGTAGCTACTGCTAACACTAACAGAGATAGTTGAATGTTGTGCTCAAAAGGCATGTATGCTTTGCTTCCTATTCTTTTCTTCTCAAACAATTTCTGTCTTTTTCTCCTGGCAGAGCAAATGGGCTGTTCATTCTAGGCGAGGATGCAGCAGGATGAGCCAAGTAAGTCAAATGATTTCTACATTTGTTTGAATTTTCTTTTGCTTTCATACACATTATGCACCATTCATGCTTTGTGCTTTATTCATGCATTGTTGCACTGCAGCAGGACTTTACAACGGAGCCATTGAGAAAGATACAAAAGATGCATCTCAGTTTGAAAATAGATTTGCGCACTCCTCTTGGTCGCTTTGAAAGAACTCAATTTGGGTCCAAATATCTCTCGTGACGTAAGGTATGGACCTATGCTTGACATAAGCTTCATTTGTGATTTTGCTATGCATGCCTACCCTCTATCCACACCCCTCTAGATACGAGGGTTTAATAACAGCCAACAATTGGGGTTGTCAACCTGGAATGATATTATTATTGTTCTTATTGCTGTATTGATATAGCAAAAACGGAAGCACCATACAGTGGTAACATCATTAATTGGTAAAGTGGTTTGATAAACTCATACAGTGGTAGCACCATTAATTGATAGAGTGGTTTGCAGGTTAGCCATGGGAATAACTACAAAAGTGCCTTTAAATGTGCTGGCCTCTTTTCCCTTTGTATTTAATGCATGAAGCTCACTGCAAACGTGCAATCCAGCTTGGAAATGTAGGCTGAAGGAAAGAAATGGATAGAAAATATAGCAGGCAGAATTGCTCTTCCTGAAGATCTCTAATGTAAACTTAAATATGTTGCCCAATTGTTGGCCTCTCGCATCCAGTCCCCAGTTTAAAAGGACCTAATGCACTCACATTTAGATGAGCTATGCGCAGGCAAAGATTTAACGTGGATTTTGCTTAGGCCGAGAAATTATGTGAAAGTTCAATGGGTTCAGGGAATATTCAAAGTCTTAGAACGTTGCAAGTTTATGGGAATAATGGTAAAAGACTTTGCACAGTTAACTTGGACGAACATCGCATTAGTGAATGGACACAAAACAAATCTACAAGTTTAATATTTTATGAGAGAATTTATCCATGTATGCAAAACATTGTACATAATAATAGCTTTGATCTTGAGTTAAATGTTAATTTAGCATGGAGCACTCAAGCATGTCCAACAATTAAGCTTTTTTTTGAAAGCAAAAGAAAGGTATAAAATTTGTGGAGGTTAGGTAAGGACATTTAACTGTTGATTTATTTGATGTATTGCAGATTTGACAAAGTAAGAAGGCTAGCTTCCTAGGAATATGTAATAAGCACTTTAAGCACTTGACAAAATTATTATTGATTTCTGTGGATATTGTGCAGCCTTTCTAAGCTTAGTTTCTGTTTTATTTAACACAACCTTTTTGTTTTATTTTACACACATGAATATGAATATATGACTTAGATGTTACAAACATTACTCCACTTTCTCCCACCATCAACTACGAAAGGCAACACTTAAGAAATACAATGAGAATAGGCCCAAGTTTCCACTTTCTCCCACCATCAATTACGAAAGGCA
This sequence comes from Isoetes taiwanensis, assembly GCA_021234155.1. NCBI lineage: Eukaryota > Viridiplantae > Streptophyta > Lycopodiopsida > Isoetales > Isoetaceae > Isoetes > Isoetes taiwanensis. The sequence continues at coordinate 642,644 of JAJEKV010000055.1, read as the reverse complement.
ACACTTAAGAAACACAATGAGAATAGGCCCAAGAAATGCAGTGAGAATAGGCCCAACTTACAGCTTCCCCCAACTTATGCCCAGCAACGCTGGGCACCATAACTAGTAACAACATATTGTAGAGCAACTGCAAAAAAAAAACACTGTTAGAAAAATTCATTCAGAAAATAATGGCATGGGAAGATGCTACCTGAAATGCACTACGCAACATGCCACATGATATGCATGTCTACACTCCATAATAATGATTGGCAAGAGCATATCATCCAATGTCAGTGACCTGTTACAAAATGGGCATGCTTCATTCAAATTAATGCTCAAATCTTCCTTCATACTATGAACAACGACCGGTGTTTGGCTAGGCAAACAAGGATCAAACTCAAAAGGTTTGCACATGTTTGGATCGAGATGCCAATGACCTCATAAGGCGGGCCTCAATTTGTTTAGTTGCTCCAACTCGACATCTCTAGAAATCTCTCAATTCAAGAAGTCATCGAGCTTGCTTCAAAAGCTACACCCAATTCTTAAGATCTCTTTCTTGCAAGTCAATTCATCACTCAACACCCTCCTTCGCTGCACTTGAGAGCTTTGTGCACAAATCTTGGTACTTCTTAATCTCATTGGCCACCTAACCTGCCCAGCTTCTAAACCTTTAATATTTTCTTTGATGACACTTTGCACTTTTCGCCACTTAGTTGCGCCGATAGTCGCACTTTGTTCACATCATGTTCTCGCAAATAGAAATCCATTCCTCCAATATCCTCGACATCTCTAAAACACAAAGAGACACTAAATTAGAATATTGAATAAATTAGATAAACAATTGACTGCCATTAACTTGCAGCTATAAGACACAAGTTGCAAGTTGTAACTTTGACCTATGGGACAGAAGCTTCAAGCTGCAAGCTGTATGATTGATCTATGACACACGCTTCAAGCTGGAAGCCGCAATCGTGACCTATGGGACACAAGCTTCAAGCCGCAAGCGTGACTTTGACCTATGGGACACAAGCTTCAAGCCGGAAGTCTGAATCGCATGACACACTCTCTCACTATGACTGTGGCTGAATCTGCAACTACTAAGGCATGGTGCACCATGGCTGAGACTGAGACTGTAAATAGTAAGGCATGACACATCTGCAACAAACAATCAGAAGCTTCCACCGCAATTGCAAACCGTGGATCGAATGATTAAGATGGTAGTAAACATTAACTAGAACATGTGCTTAAGCTTGTAGCTGCAACTCACAAATGCATGCTTTTACCTATGAGTTAACTGCAAGTTCAGCTTTGACTTACAACATATACAAGCACATGCTTCTAACTATGAATACAACAACGATTTTAGATTAGCTAAGAATGTACTACAGAAAAATAAAAATAAAAACAACAATCAAATAGTACCTGGTATTTTTTTTGCATAATTGGCATCATTCACCTGGGTCTTACATGTCACATTAGAGCTAACATAGATTTGTGAAGTGGGCTTATCAACAAGCACTAGCGCAATTGGAGATATTGTCAACTGAGGAACAACATTTGTTGTAACTTTTTCCAGCCCATCCTCATAATCATTGTTTGAAAGTGCTCTACTCTTTGCAGCTGACTTTGCATGCTTGTAGAAGCTCATCCAGTTTATTTCACGGCCATTGTAATGTAAGAGAAATGCTACTGCCAATGCTTGAGGCACCTGCTCTCCTAAAACCTTCTTACGATCATGTATTTTTGTATACAATGATAGAAACTCTTCCTTCTTGTTTTCCTTCAATAATCTGAACCTATAACAAGACTTACCATTTACCTTTGGACCCCACATCTTTCGCATGTCATTCTCATCAACATTCTTGTCCTCTGATTTATATAACTCCTTAAAGGTCAAACCTTTGCTGCTCAAATTTGGAATTGCATCGTTTGGTACTGCTTCCATGAGATCTGTAAACATATTAAGACAGAGTTTAAAGATTGGCTAGAATTAAAGAAATGCTTGAATCAAATGTAAATATTTTGTAACAATTGGCTAGAGATGATTTTGGTCCATAAGAGCTATTACAGTCCTATATTTTCCCTGCCTAGAAAGATGAACTCAGCAGCATGTAAAATATTAAGACCCAGCATTATTCAACAAGCTGCCTACATTTTACAAGAGGAGATGGGCATCAAACAACAAACACCCTATCCTATTATGCTAGCAGAAGCAGGTTTATTACCTCTAGAAGCGGAGGCATTGATCCAGACTATAACTTTTGTCAATAGGGTACACAGGATGGATGATGATCGGATCCCGAAGAAAGCCATGGATGCCTCCACAAGTATGGGCTGGTATAAAGATGTATTGGAGTGGGCGGATAGTTGGGGGTGAATAAAGACAAGTTGGCCGGACTTCGTAAATAGGGGTGGCGACATGGTGCGCCACTAGTATTGCAAAACGAATTTGGGCTGATCCCGCACAAAAATGGCTTACTATATGAAGGAGGTGAATATGATGCTTGTGTATTCTCTGGATCAAGCATATCTTCATGCATATCCCACATCCCGACACTTGAAGCAAACCATTGCAAGATACCGCACGGCTCACATAAGCTTCAAATAGAGATGGGTAGATGGTCCGGCATTCCAAGGGAAGAACGTGTTGCTCAAGTGTACAAAAACGAGGATATTGAAGATTTAAGATCATGTGTTCCTAACATGCATAGCATACACAGAACTCAGGGACAAATTTGATATTAATTTTCGTAATTTCCATACTCTCTTAGATTTGGATCCACAAAAGCTGGGCTGTTATCTCAAGACAGTGGAGTCACATAGACTATTTTTAATTCGTCTACAATCAAACAGAAATATGTAATTTGTTGCTCTATGACCTTAAGGTCCTAAAGGGCATGATCAATACATTATTATTATTATTATTATTATTATTCACTTACATAAAGCATGTTCAGTCAATTACATGAGGTATGCTAAAAATACTTAATAGTTATGGTAAGAATTTAGAGAAGATCACGCAAAGTCACTCAATTTATCTGAGCACTCAATATAAAGAATATGAATTAGGTCGAGTCCTCTTCTCCGCAAATTTAACTAGAGAATTAACAGCTTCAAATTTTATGCCTTATGGTGATTAAAACAAAGAGCATTAGTGTGAAGACTGGAGAAGACGAAGCTAATGCAATAGAATAAGATTTAGAACAAGAAAAAGAACAAGAACGTTCATGATGCCGGAAGAACAACCTGAGGGAAAAGATGGAGGAGAAAACTTGATGCCGTTTTAGCTGTGTGGCAGAGGTGGGACGTTGAATGACGAAGGAACCAGAAGAGTCGGCAGCAAAAGAATTCCCTCCCTCCCATTCTTGCTATTTCGTCCCGATCCCTCCCTCTCCGTTAGTTTCGGAAAATTCAAAATACCACCTGACATTCCCACTATTTTTCTAACTACTTTAGGAGTTCGAATTAAGACTTTTTTGATACACTATATTGTGCTTCTACCCATTCAACCTTTGGCAGGACCAGATCGGCCTTTTTGCCCTGGTTCCGGGAGTTTTCTAAAACTCTCATACGTTTTAGGGCAGATTCGGCTGAAGGGTCCGCGACCCGTTATCAGCCACGCCAATATTATCTTTTAATTTGAACTATTGGTCCATAACTTTAAAACATTAACCTACCTTTCTAAACCCAAATGTCATTTTATAAGGAAATAAACTACCCTTAACAATTAATTGCTAGCCTTTGAGATATTAACTCCCGTTGCGTTGTGCCTGAGCCACTCCCCCAAGCCGGCATTGAGCCGTAACAAGTTCAACTTACAAAAGAAAGAAGCGAGACAAACATCAATTTCAGTGATATTTATTTGAGACAATTAACTGAATTATTTTCTTCAAACTTCTAACATGAGCATATTTCTCTCGTTAGATCTAAATGCAAAACTAAATACATAATGCTTGTTACACTCTTGTAAACTGATGAAATCTTAATTAATACGAAAGAGACAATATCAAAAGAGTCAATATTGTAACATGATAAAACAAAAGAAACTTGTAACACGGTGTAGCATTGTGTTTGCATCCAAGATGGGTGGTCAGAACAAAAAAAGAAGACATAGGCTCAAACGAAGAAAACTCAGACGTATAGGCCTCCATATCAAGAAGCATATAATAGGCTGCTGCACATACTTGCAGAGGTTGAAGTAAGAAATTGAACTTCAATTTCTTCAAGATAATGAGGCCAAACTGGCCAACATAGAAAAAGGCAGCCTTTTCAATGTTGTACCTCAGATCGGGCACAATTATGGGGTATAAGGGATGATGTACGGGCACAACAATAGCTCTAAATATTAGACATTGGTTAGAATATCTAGCACAATAATATGGGGTTACTTTTAGACATGGTTTTTCACATGGTTTTTCTATGATTTCGTTGTTGTATTCGTTGAGGTGTACTAACTAAATAGTATTTCTAGAGTGCACCCTTTATGGGCCGTTGATTTTCGTTGATTAGAACAATCCGAGGGTAGTTGTCTTTCTCTGCATGTGTTTGTGCATGAACACTGCGCATGTGTATGCATGTGCATGTGCACGTGCATGTGCATGGGTATGCATGTGTATGCATGTGCATGTGTACTGTGCATATGCAAGTGCAAGTGCAAGTGCATGTGTACTTGCCCTCTTGAATTCTTGTAGCCGGAGTGGATTTTTGCTACCACGAGGTGGATTTTTTGTTCACACTTACAAAGGTATTTGTTTTTTAATATTTCTTCAGTTAGCATAATGGTTTTTTTTTTACAAGGTATTGGTTTCCTGGTTCTACAACGTAGTGCTGCAAAACCTGCCTTTGTTTCCTTCCCTTTATCTGTTCTAAGATTTGCTGCAGATTCGAAAAGAGTTTAGAGTTTAGGCCCTCTGTTTGCTTCCAACTCTTGGATATTCCTGGTCTGTCGGATTGTTCATAGCAGCCAGCCTTTAGCTTCAATCAACAAACGGATTCTTGTGCACACAATAGGTGGATTATTCAACGCCCTTTTCTGAGTCATGCAGATCAGTCAAGCAGTGGTCACAAGAATGCATTTATATTGTAGGTTTGGAACTTTAATCGAACCAGAAGGTGAATCATGCATTATCTTTAAGCTAAAGATGGAGCATCCAAAATTATATGGATTGATAAACAATGGTTTCATTGTGAAAGAGAAATAGTTGTAGCTGAAGTAACAACACGTGGAATGCTAACAGAGCAAGCTTGCTTCGAAACCTCTATTCTTGATCTCGCTTCACTGATTATTATAGAAAACCTACTTCACATCACCAAACTGGCTGATTCTCTTCACCTGTTAAACCAAAGCCAGGCAACCCGTGAGAAAGTGTTACTGGTTCTTTATGAACCTCACCAATTGTTACTGCAAAGTAAGTAACGTTGATGTTCATGCAATGGTTTGTGAATAAAACATTATTGTAGTGCATATCAATGTCAAAAGCTTTTATTTGATTCAATTTTATTTCGCTACTAAAGGTTTGTGAATAAAACATTATTGTAGAGCATATCAGTGTCAAAAGCTTTTATTTGATTCAATTTTATTTTGTTATTAAAATTCTATTTTCTAAATTAATATCAATCTAACCAATTTCTTTCCTTTATGTTAATGCAAACTATAGAATCTCCCAATCCATCAATTCCATGTGACATTCCTCCGACACCTAAAGTCAACATGATGTAGATCCAAACATTATTACTGTACCAGAGAACCCTATAAATGAAGATCAAGTTCAATGAGTCCCGCCACCATCAGTGCAACCACCACCTGCACATAACGAAGACCCTATTGATGTGTTGTCATTATGGTTGGTGGGATACATCAACTTTCTTCATCCATCTCTACACCATCCCCAAGGCCCTGAAGGGGCCAAAACGTTTGTTAGTTAACACAAAGCATTACATCCAACACTTTAAATTAAATTACCCCTAAAACCCCCTTTGGTTTTGGTGCATATTCATACGGGAGGTGACTCCGAGCAATGAGAGCTATTGGATAGGGATATTCACGACTTATTCTTTGATTTGGACCGTAGATAGCGATCCTCGTTTGTGGGGTATGCGCGTACAAGTTTTTTTATATTGTATAATAAGACTTGCGAAATACTATAACGTTTGAGGCAATGCACTCAATTGTGTTGATTTCATGCATGTATTATACTATTTTAGGGGGTGTGAATTGCTCACTATTTTCATTCCTTTTAGCAGTTCTAGACTCGGTTTGGTGCAAGCGCGTTGCAACCAATAAAGACAGTTTGTAGGGTCCGACGATATTGTACACTACAAGAGGATGGGGGTATAGTGTCAACCCCTGTGACAAGCCATAGGTCTAGTGACATTATGTCGAGTGCTACTATCTTGATACAAAGTGCTTATGTTGTGCTTATGTTGTGCCAAAATTATGTCTAGTGCATATTATATTATCAAATATTTCGTCAAAGAATTGACCTTCTTTTTGCTAAACTTTTAGCACAATTTGAGTAGGTTAATGGAATAACTTTTGAACAATATTATAGCAAAGTTGTGACAACCTTTTCTTGAGAATTATAACAAAATGTTACCCAAAATTTCATCTACTATTTCAACGAAATTTTGAGGAGCATATTGCAATTTAAAGGGGTTGTTGCATCAAATTTTAAGCAAATATAGTAACTAAGTCACTATGACATTTGTTTCACACTTTCTTGCATCACTAGAACAACGACCATTGTATTCCTTCCGCAAAATTGAACTGTTTTGCCCTTTCAGCACTATAGTCCAATCTGCCTTCCATCCTCTGGTGATTTGTCAGGAAGTATCTCCAAATGCTACAATTTTTTATTATGGATACAATTTTTGCCCCCATGATACAGCATAATGAGAAGAAGAAACAGAGCGGTTGTTGTAGTTATGGAGAATAAATAAGGCTGCCGGTTAGACGGTATGACCGGCGGCAATGGGGCTCTCGCAGCAACGAGGGTGACCGGAAAATCACCGGCCATATCAAGTTTGGGCCAATGTTTGGTATATTCCTAGCATATACCTAGAATATGCCAAAGACCTACATAAGCGTGGGTTTGCCCTTTAGGGGGTCAATCCAAAAAACACAAAAATAAAAAGCAAGATTGCATTCGACATGTTTAGTAACCCTACCCATAAAGGTATTGCCTCCCAACAAAATTAAAGTTCTAGTGACACAACCCATGGTAGAAATATTGCCCAAAAAAAGGAGACCAAAATAGTTAAAAGCACCCATCGCAATGGTGGCCTAGCGGTAAGGCCTTAAGTTGTGATGATCCCCACCAGGGTTCAAAACCCACTGGCTATCATTGGGTGGGAAACGTGGGCAGGAGCAAGTTCCAACAAAAAAAAAGTTTAAAAGCATCTATTTTACTAGACATTTAAAAATTGGATCTACTTGATACGAGAGCCATGATTAAAACATTGTTCCAAAAAAAAAAAAAAAAAAAAAAACCCAAAGTTAAATAGAATAGAATAGAGTTTTTACCGTCCACGGAGACCCAAACGGAGGCGCAACAAGCGTATTATTGTCTGGGTTAAAAAGCCCCCTCCCTATCCCGAAGGGTTGTTTGGAAAAAAAAACTGTGACAGGAAGAGGTTTGTTGTCAAACTATACAAATACAAATGCAAATATAGACAGAAATATGTACATGCATCAGGTAAGTGCCCGAGAACCGAGCTGATCGCGGCGATCCATGATCTCATGAATGTATGAGCCCAACCTCCGTACTGAGCTCGTGCTCAGCATCTCATGGCCAGGAAGGACCAGCTCAGCATAGCATATCCGAATGTCATAATATGCCGGACAACTCTGAAGGGTGTGGCGTTCGTCTTCCACAACTCCAACCTGGTAGCGTTGACAAAGTCTCCCCAAACCCATCTCCCTGTCTCAATCCGGAGACGGTGTGCACCTGTGCGGATAGAGGCAATGGATCTGCGCTTTTTCATGGGTATGGGCCCCGCTCCAACATGGGATTTATGTGGCATTGATGTGTCGTCTTGATCTGTTAAAGGGTGCTGGCATCCCATAGCTTACGAAGGAAGCATACGTCAAGGTACTGTCTGAGACTGCGGCGATCTGCCTCCGTTTGCACTTGGATGCACCTGCGCTCCTGCACACTCCATCTGGCCAGCCACTGAGCTCTCTTTTTCTGCCAGCAGGCTTTTAGGCGTTGAGGCCCCATTGCTACAGCATAAGCGAGATTAGGGAGATGAGTATCATCCATGCTGACCACCTTCTGGAAGTAGACGATGTGTCTGTCAAGGGCCCCCCTTTGAAGAGGCAAGTAACCTGTTTCCTGCAGCAGTATCTAGTATGGGACTGTGGACTTCATCCCCAGGGTCCGTGCCAAGAAAGTTTTCTGCACCGGCTCCAAGTCATTCCAAGTGGCGAGGGAAATCACTGGGCCCCAGATCTTGACCCCATACAAAAGCACTTCTACTAGCACCTTGAATAGGTGCGATTAGTGTACCCAATCATACAGCACTACCTTGTGGCTATTGTTCTCCATTGCATAGGGTGCCTTCCAACCTGCTGCGGCTCGCAGCCGGATGGAATTATCCTAATTCATGGCCGACAGGAACTCCACACCTAAATATTTGTAAGCGGACACCACGTCAACATTTTGGCCATGATAAGTGAGGATTGGAGGTCTTGGCTGGCATGCGGACGATACCAGAACTATCTTGGTCTTGGCTAAGTTGACGCGCATGTCAGTCACCTGGCAAAATGTATCCAGGGCATCGAGATGTGTTCTAGGAGGTCCATATCGTCAGCATAGATCAGCTGTCTGATGATCTGGTGTAGAAGAATGCCACATGCCGCCTCCACCTCCACTACCACCCCTTGTGATGCCATCGCCAAACCTGCTGCTGCAGCTCCTGCCAGCAAATAGGGATTGTGTCTGCGCATGGTCTCTTGGAATTGTGGGGCTTCCCATGGCAGAAGGGAGACAGTCAAAACTCAGTCGCCACCGATGGAAACATGGGAGCATGCTGGACATAGACTACCCAACTTGCCAGGATACCATCGCTACTCTGTCTTCAATAAATGCACAGGAAAGCGGGGGCACGGAGGGGTTACCTGCTACTACCGGACAGCCTTTTCATAGTCAATTTCCCTGTGCAAGATGGACAGACATACAGATACTTGTGGGTGCGCGTGCAGAATTGCCGTGGTAGCCCGCCTACATCAGCATTCCGTAGCCTGAAGATTTGCATCCTTCCCCAGCATTCGTGTGCATGGGCATGATTCAAGAAGTTAGTGAGATTGCAGGGCAGTCTGAACAACGGGGAACTGTCCTTCAAGTCTTCTTAGGATTTCATACAGGTTGATGAATCGTATTTTAAACTTGTCAGAATGCTGTTTGAAGTCCTTTACAAATATGTTTCACACAACATTAACAAAAGGAAGCTTGGTGCCATTATAAGCTGGGTTCAAAGTACCCAAAGTGAGGCCTTTGATTACAGTGAATCAGAGCAATAGGTGTGACGTTCCAGTACGATATACGGTCTCAAGACGTATACCGTACTGCACCGTCACGCGTACACGCCTTTCCAACCGACGTGTACGCCGATGTGTAACCAAGCAAGGGCGCCCTAGGGGGCAACTTGCAAGGGTGCGCACACTTAGCAATGTGTGCACTTTAAACCTTTAACCAATTAAAGGCATGCCCTAAACCTAACTTATAGCCTACATAAGGCAACCAAACCTTAATCCTTCCCTTTTCGTCCACGAACCTTCCGAGCTCCAGTTCGTGCACCTCAAGAGTCAAATCCGACTCCCAAGAACTGCCCGTGCGCTCTAGCTCGTCAGATTCCCTTTCCGACCGCATCCCCAAGCAGAACAGCGACATGGACGCATTCGGATCAAGAGGAGTGAACCAGGGATCAGGTATTTAGTCGATTTAATAGCCTAAACCGTATTACAGCCATCGAACCAATAGGTTTAGCCTATTAAATTGCCCTTAGTAGCCAAGCAGATCCCCAGACTGGCCCTAACTAAAGAACCTAACTCTATGATATAGATTAGATCTTATTCTTTAGTTCTATGATGATGTGATGGATGGATGATTTCTGTGGACTCATTGTATTGGGAAGGGTTGTAGAGACCTATAGCTTAGTAGTTGATGCTCCTAGCTAGCCTCCTTAGCACACTGTAATTTCGGCCTGTGTACAAGAACCACACCTGGTTGTGGGTGAAGGGGCCAGACTGGCTCAGAAGGAGGTTCGTGTTCTGACTCTTGACCAATCCCTCTGGTGTGTAAAGTCTACCGGGGATCATAGTGGACTAGGTCTAATAGCTTGCCACTGAGTGTGGGCAAGGCATGGGCTCGACACCCGTGGGGTGATGCGTCACTCTCCAGTGGGTTCAAGTCGAATAAGGGCAGTGGCCCTCTAGTCACCTTGAGTCAGCATGGAGATCTCTGGAGGGAGTGATCCCTACCTGCCCCATCGAAACTGGGGAGATGCAACCCAGGAATAGCCCCCTTGGCTATGCATCCGGCGGGCTACAGTCAGGTCCCAACAGTGACACTCTTCAACCTACTCTGCAAAGTGTGCACAGGAGGGGCGGATGGAGTGGACAACCCTATGCCATGTTCTCATGCCAGCCAAATCCATTGTCATGAATTACATGCGCAAATGAACTCACGGAGACCCAAGCCGTCCACCATCCCCCGAGTTCCGAGCCTTGGGTAGGAACCCATATGTATTGTGCTGATCTTTGTCTATGCAGATGTTGATGTACCACCCTTCGAGGTGGATATGTGATGATGTTGTATACTGACATGTATGTTTACGCTTCCGCTAGCCTAGGTAGGCCCCGCGAAGAGATCGGGGTAAAATGACCCCTTCATTCTTCCCAATCGAACTCATTACGGTTCTGCGTGATATATGTGGAGGGCCCCAGACGCCAGGAGCTGGTATGGGGATGAACTCCTGCTTGTATACAATGAGTGCACCGTGATACGAGTAGGGGACGCCACAAAGGGTATCGAGCAATGTTCTTGGAGACCAAGAGCAAAGCACTGACCATGCTCCCAGTAGAACTAACTTGATAGGATCCTCAAACCTCGAAAAATGGGAAATTTTTTTCTCATTTTTGGTAGTATATGCTAAGCTAGTAACAGTAAGTGAATTAGAATATAAAAAGATTAAAAATTAGTGAGCCAAACCCTTCTAAAGCAAGAAGGTCTCACACGTCGTGCCAGGAGCAAAAATGAAACTCCCATTTTTGAGTTGGGCGCAACGTGTGAGACATTGAGCCAAAAACACCTTAAAAAGTGATGAATTTCAGAAAATGCTAATTCGAATTTCAAGCTAAGAGCTAGCCAGATTAGTATATTACATTCCTAGAAACATGCTTAGAAAGCATAAGATTTAGCATCAAAATCCATTGATATGTCCCACACGCCGCCCAGAACAAAATCGGAATTCCAGATATTGATCTGGGCGCAACGTGTGAGACCATGAGGTTAGAAAGGTCTAAATTAAGCCATGTAATAGGATAATAAGTGTTTTAGCTCATCCAAAAGGGTAGCTTGTAATTTCACCCAGAATTGGCCATCTATAAATAGACCTAGGACCCCCCCCTCCCCCCATTTCTACGTTCCTCTTTGGAAAAATCGCTCCCCCTTGCAAAGGCGATCTTTTACGCCGCCGACGGATCGACGAGCCGTCAAACATGGCCAGAACCAAACAAACTGCTCGAGTTCCCCGACCTGGTGAATCGCCCAGCGCCCAAGATCCTAGCCTGATACAGCGGATGCTTCAGGAGCGCCTCCTTAACAAGAATGGCCAATCTTCATCGAGCGAGACGAGGAGATAGACCAGGAGGTCGATCAGGAAGATGCGCACTCAGAAGCAGGTACAGAGGTGCTCGAAGAAGAAGAGGAGGGAGCAGAGCGAGAGCGGAGGACCAAGGCTCGCGAAGAGCAGAGGCAGCCGACTCCCGAGCTGACCATGGAGGAAGAGCTCGAAGCCTGGATTCGCGAGAAGGAAGCAGAGGAGCAAGAGGAACAGAGGGAGCCGACGCTCGAGCCAACCGAAGAAGAAGAACTCGAGGCATGGATTAAGCGACATGAAGCAAAAGAACGCCATCGAGAGAGGAAGAGGGAAGAGAAGAAAAGGAAGAGGGAGGAGCAGGAGGCCAAGGAGGCCGAGTTCAAGAAAAAGCTCAAGGGCAAAGGCGTGGCGCAGCCCAAGAGGAAGCTGAAGGAAACTCCCCGCACCAAGGTCGTCATCCAAGAACGACCCGCAGACCAGCCCCCATCCTCCTCGGGTGACTTGGAGGATGATGATTTTAACCCCCATGATAAAGAGGCGGGTTCTTCGAAGGATCCCGTCAATGAGCAGGCAGTACCAGACCCGGAGCAGCCCGAGCAGGCGCAGAAGCCCCCACGATACCCGACGTGGGATAGAAACAAAGCACCGCGGCTAGCCCGAGAGGCGTATGTGATAGACCCCATCAAGGTCTATCAGAAGAAACTAAGGGAGCACAACGCCTTCATGGCGAAGTGGGAGGCATATAACTCCTACTATCAGGAGAACAAAGTAACGTTCGTTGAAGGTGGAGTGCCCTCTAAGAAGAAGACGCTCTGGCCACCACCCGAGAAGCCCAAGCCTCCTAGGAGACCAGCAAAAAGAAGAGCCAGCAAAAAGGAGAGCGAGAGGAAAGCGCTACGGGAAATCAGGCATTTTCAACGTAGCTTCGGTTTCTTAATCCCCCGTGCACCGTTTGCCCGACTGGTCTGAGAAGTTATTCAAGAATACAACACGGAAATGAGGGTGACGGACGAGATGTTGCTGGCCCTGCAAGAGGCAACAGAGCAAAAACTGGTGCAGCATTTTGAAGATTCGACAGCCTGCACAGTACATGCTAAGCGAGTCATGCTAGCCAGTTATATTAAGGGAGAACGCCCGTAAAATTTTGTACATGATGAAATTTTTTTGTTAATATAAAGAGTTTTGGACTAAATAACAGTGTAATCTTGCTTAATTAAGTTGAGTTAGTAAGTTCCAGCTTTTGTTTTAGTCAAAACAGACATCTTAGACCAATTTGGGAGGATGTCTCACATGTCGCGCCAGAAGCAAAAATGAAACTCTAATTTTTTATCTGGGCGCAACGTGTGAGACCATGCCCAAATTTGCCCAAAACAGCTCCAAATCGACCAAATAAGGGGTCAATTTTGCCTAACTCGATGACTCTAGCAGGATTAGATCCTCATATCACCCAAATTGGACAAGTTTAACCCACTTAGAGTCGATGTCTCACACGTCGCGCCAGGAGCAAAAATGAAACTCCCATTTTTTATCTGGGCGCAACGTGTGACACCTCTTAGCATTTTCTCCACCATGCCATATCCAAATGACCTCCAATTTGTTGCAATAGGTTCATTGCTAATCTTAACATGCTCAAACCCCAAAAGTAGCCTTCAAATCCTCATTTGGACCTCCTAATAGGTCAGAATTGCCCAACCCCCATAAATTTCTAAGTCACCCAAAAATTAGGGTTTTTCACTTGTCTATAAATAGACCCCCATTTCCCACTTGGCACCCTACAAGTCTGCTCTCGACTCTCTAGGTGATTTCCCAGCTCCCATAGGTGCTCCTGCATCTGTTTGTTATTCACATCTTCCCCAAAGCAATGGCAATCACCGACTTTCAGCGATGGTACGCCCGAAGGCACATGCAAATGTGAGACCAATGTCAACACCATCTTCCAACTTTTCCAGAAAGAGATTGATGTCCAAGCAACTCTGCATGCAACACCGGCATATAGGCGAGTTTTAACTGAGTTCCAAGCTAGGGTAGGTCAGTCCCTAGTGCAGCTTCCCCCTTGTACAGGCTATTTTGTTCCCCGCCCATCCCTTCAAGTAGCCTTGGGTGATGTCTCTAACATTACCAAGTACTTGACCAACAAGGCACAGAGGTTGCCAGATTACATGGTCCTCGGTTAAGGATGTGACCAAGTATTTTTCCTACACTGCCGCCTTGGCCATATTCCTTTCCCACCGTGCTGAAAACCCAATGGGGGGAACCTCTACATGGAGGTGGACCCCATAGCATCTTCAGCAGCGGCCACCGCTTTTGCGCATTAAATGAGAGCAAGAAGGAAGAACGTAAGAAGAAGAAGAATCGAAGATGAGGAATACGCGGAGCTCGACCCAGCCCAGAAGAACGGCTGGCTAGCGTAAGAGGAGTTACCCAACCCGAGCCGGCCGGCACCCCCTGAGTCGCTCCCCCACTTGGGCTAGGCATCACAAGCCTAGCCCCCATCATCATTGACGGTGAGGAGTACCTGCTCCTCAGCGATATCCAGAATCTCCCTGAATGCAAGGAGAGACGAGTTGCTGCACCAACTACGGCAGCAACCAGACCTAGATGATTTCATCGTCCGGGGAGTCTCAGACTTCCCGCTTCAAGTGAGAGAAGCCAACACCTATACAGGGGAGTCGACTTCGGACATCCAAGCCTACAGCAACATAAGGCAAATAATGGAAGCTCGAGAACTGCCATCTGAGGAGGAGTTCTATGCCATCCAGGAACGGATGGGGATCCGTGGCAAGACCACAAGCATTTTGATGTCGAGCTCTTCGACACCAGCTCGCACAAGAGGAGCAGGAATCGACATCAGGCGAGTTTCATCGACAATCAGAGATTACAGAGAAATCACTGAGGTAGAGGTCGATGAATACGCCGGAAGACATAGAGCTGGAGGCCAAGCGGGTGAAGAGTCATCAACGACACACAATGACAGGTCGTTGAGGTACTACCTTCCCCTACTGCTAGATGGGAGAATAGCGGTAATACACCGCAAATTCAGTCCCCGGGGCGAAGAAGAAGTGTTTATGCTCATTGCACTCTCTGGCTTTAGCATGCATGCTCGGATGGCTGCAAACATCGACTATGCTATCTTAGTCAAGAGAGCGATAGCACTTGACATCTTCGACTTCGCTGTGCCCTATCGATGGTAGGGAAGATTAGCAGTAACCGCGGCCTACACCTCCGACCGCAGAGTAGAGGAATTGGTGACAGCCTTGCAGGGCGGGACGTCAACCGATATCCTCAGGAACTTGGGACGCTCGGTAGGAACGGCCCAAGTTAAGAAATTTCTTGAGGATAACCCACCCTACCGGCGATTTCAAGAATAGTTAAACTCTTGATCCCGGAGGACTTGTATCTAAAAATATTATATAATAAAAAAACATTTTGTTGCCAATATTAAACTACTTTGTTGATTGTATTTGGTTCCAAAAATTATATCGGCAAATACATGAATACAATAAAGTAAATGAATCTAACCGTAAGGCCATGGTCAACTGTGTATGCAGATAGAGAACAAAGAACAGTCGAACAAAACAGGAGAAGGTAGCATATATCTTCAAACTTGAGATTGAACAGCGAGCAGGTAGCATATATCTTCAAACTTGAGATTGAAGAACCCGAGTCAGAGGAAAGCAAGGAAGACAAGGTGCTCAGGAAGTTGCCCAAGCAAATAGCCAACTTGATCATGGAATTCCACGATCTCTTCCCAGATGAGATCGAGCAGCTTCCTCCTTACAGGGGAGTCGAGTGTGAGATAGCACTCGAACCAGGGGAACTGCCGACGAGCAAGGCTCAGATAGAATGACGACGCAGAACCCCGGACGGAGCTAAGGAAGCAATTGCAGGAATTGCTCGACCTAGGCTTCATTAGACCTAGCGTCTCACCATTTGGGGCACCCATTCTCTTTGTCAAGAAGAAGGATGGCAGCTTGAGGATGTGCATACCATCAAGAACAAGTACACCATCAAGAACAAGTACGTGCTCCCCAGATCGGACGACTTGATGGATCAGCTCCAAGGGGCAAAAGTCTTCTCCAAGATCGACCTAAGATCAGGTTATCACCAGATCAGGATAAAGGAAGAAGACATCCACAAAACGGCCTTCAGGACAGGTATGGGCATTACGAGTTCACAGTAGGGTAGAAGCATGAAAGGGTGGGCAAAAAAAGTGCCTGTATTTTACATTTACAAATTCAAAATGTAAGGAAATCCCTCCCCCCAATAAATTATTATTCTTGGAATGAATCATTAATAGGGCAAATAATTTTGAACTCTCCTCCCGCGCTCTGTTCAACCTTCCTCCCGCTCGAACCTCCATAGCCGAAAGCTTGACATCCATATTCGAACCTCCATAGCCGAAAAGCTTGACATCCATATTCGAACCTCCATAGCCAAGATCGTGACCTCCATAGCCAAAAGCTTGCATTTTCGTGAGAGCTGAAGCACCGGGGAAGAGATCATGATGAAACAGCTTGGAACAAAGACATCTCCAAGGAAATCTCCTCGCAACAAACCTGTAAAGCCCATGCCAAGGTCTTCCACTAGAACTGCCGCCCGAAAACTCAAGAGTGGATCTTCTTCAGATCGGAGGTCTTGCCGCCGAAGTTTGACAAGGTAAGCATCAAAGCAAAATTTTAGGAGCAACAATTTTGATAGCATGTTTCCGGGCTAGTGCAAATAGTGCAGGATGTTTGGGGTTCAAGCCCCTCTGTTAGGGGGGGTTATCAAGAGTGCGAGGATTAAGCCCGTTGGATGGCGTGATTTTTTTCGTGTATGAGCACGTTTTTGTAGGAAGGACATTGCAAATCATCACATTCCATTGTATTTTGCCCGAAAGCATATGCACTTCATTACAAAGGAGTAAGCATTGATTGGGATGAGGTGAAAGCAAGTACAAGTCTTCATTCAAAAGGCTCTTAAAAAGAATCGACCTGACGTAATTAGCTACAAAAAAGTCTTCCAATGTTAAAGCTATTAAATGTATGCCTCGTAGAATTGGGGCAAAGCGATTGGAAATGATGAAAAGGTGGAGGGAAACAAGAGCATTAGATTCTGCCTCCATGCTTGATGAAATACGAACTTTAAAAAGAGAAAAGGAAAACAATGGAAATTGAACTTTGTTGAAGCATGAGAGTGATAAGAGCTTCTTGACAAGACTTGTGCAGAGTAAAGATGCAAAATATGTGAGCAGATTCAAAGATTATGGCAGGTTTAAAAGCAAGCGGGAAGCTAATCGATGTGCAAATGGCTTTGGCATCCCATTTAGAGGAGGAGAAATCAAGTTATATTGCTGACTTAGATGCTCTAATGATTCCCATTGATTGTTTAAAGGCTGATTTGCAAGAATTAGAAGCCGCCATTGAAAAAATCAGCAAGGATTTGGAAGTTAATTCCAACCGTGAGAATAGAATAAAGGAGATGACTAAGCATTTGGAAAGATCAGACCGATAGGGCCTGCAGCCAGCTCCCATACTCGCAAAGAAGACGGAGCGCTTCATTCTCACATATAAGCAATACTTGCAGAAATGCAATGATTGCCTTGACTTCGACTATGGTAATATCTCCACTTTGTGGTCATACATATTGTCTATTTTGTCTTGTATTCGTGGGTTTCAACGACGAATACATGTGTACATGATTGTTCATGGTCCGAGACTCGCGACAATCGCTTTTAGGAATCCCTTCCCTAAGGTACATCTATTTCTATTTTGATTACATAATTAGTTTGAGTGTACTTAGATGTAGTTAGTTTCCATCATGTACATAATCATTAACATTTGATTTGGCGGGTTTTTGTCTTTACCGTAAAAAGAGGAAATGTATTTGCTTCAGACTTTTACATTTACATGTGCCATGTAGTGCTTTTTCTGGAATTCCTTTTACAGGGGTGTATTAATAGGGTGTATTGCATTGATCGTACTTTGCATTTACATGTGATCGTAAATGCATATGAATTTGGTATTTGACTTTCCTTTACATTCAATGCTGAATGATGTATTTGATAGGGTGTATTGATAAAATATTTTGTTCTGAAATGCATTTGAATTTAGTATTTGGTTTTCCTTTACATTGTGATAGCTATGTACACTAATGTACTTCTATTTTGTCGTTACATTATCGTGAAAAAGTTTGCCCTGTAGTAAAACCTACTTGCATGTAATTAACATTTGTTCTCGCTTTTTGATTTGCATCTCATTGTTTTTTTCTTCATTTTGCTTCTATCTACTCTACACCTCCCCTTGATTCTCAATCAAGTGTTTACATTTCTTATTGACACCCAATTGTGTCAATGCGCATATGGGTAGTATCAAGAAAGGAAGAAGTAAAACTGCAGTAAAACTAAACAATTCATGTTTCGCACTATGCTTAAGTTCAATATAGCAAAATCTCATGTTGTAGGTGAAAAGAAGAATGTTATTGGGAAGGGGTTGCATTTACCATTCTCAGACATCCCAATTGCTGAACCTGGCACAAAAGATGCTGCTGCTATCGATGTTGGAAGTCCATCCACATCTACATCACCTTTGAGAATTGCAACAACTCATAAGCAATCAAGTGCGTGATTTGGAGACAGAGGGGTATGTGGAAGGTAGGGTGATTACATTCCGATTACATTAAGATTGCATCTGTTGTAGTTAGAGTTCACTAATGTTCAATATTTTGCAGCAGGTTGTTTTCCAAAAAGAGATCCCACCCGCTGAAGCCGAAGCTGCTATTATTGGAGCAACTAGCTGAAAGCCCGTAAAGTAATCTCTCCTTTTCAGTGGTTTCCATTTTTTTTTTTTTGTATTTTGAAACTTACGCTGACGTGTTTTTACGATAAAATTACATCAAGATGTTGGTGACGACATTGAAAACAGTCCTGAAGTCTTTGTTGAAGTTCAAGTTGAGGAAAAGGCTTGTTCTTTGGCAGTACGTGTTTTTTTTTTGTCTTGCTTTCAAAACATTAGAATGAAGCACTTTCTTGTCTTCGAGACTTGCGAATATCATTCAAAGGAGCTAGATGATGTTGAAGAAGAAGCCTTGGAGATTGCAGCCAAGGCAACGACTAAATTTATGGTCAAAGCCGATGCCAAAACAACCGAAAAAAGAGAGTGCAAACCCGAAAGCGACTTCACGCAACGGTAATTGCTAGCTTACATTGACTTACTTATACTTCAAGAGCTTATTATATTTTACTCGCTTTGCGTGTGTCTAAACCATCGAAAACAGAGATTGAAGGTATCAATTTATGCTTTATTGTCATGGATCAATTGTTAATATGACACTAACATCTTGGATCCGACAAATGTAAATGATGACAAGGATAAACTTAAGGAATTCACGCCATTCACGCCATTCAAGAACTGTCCGCCGGCTGAAATGAAAGTGGTTGCATCTGACATAGCAATTTTATGTACAACTAACTCTAAAATGAGTAGCCGCTTCATGGATCTTTATGGCGTGTAATAACCCGGTTGTAACCGAAATGTATTTGTTGCTATTCCTTGTCTCTAATGTTAATCTTAATCTAATCCAGTGCTTATATGAGACATTGCCTTTTGAGTGGAAGAGCAAAATCTTTTTTTATCCTGCTTACAACTATATAAGGTTTAGAGAAGCTACCACCAAAGAAAAGAAAGGGTGAATCAGGTGAAGGATCACCGAATGTCATTGAAATAGTGAAATCGTGGGATGAAGGGGATTGTGGTAGCTAAATGCCATCATATCCTTGCACCTATCCTTGAGAATGACCATTTTGTGTTTGGTTGTTTTTTTCGCCGCACCATCTGATTCCAAGATCCTACCCGCACACTGTGAATTCACGCCTTGAATCCTCTTACGTGTTATGCGATGAACGAAAAAGCAATCAAAGGGTATGTAATACTTTAAGTTGTTGCTTTGCTTTTCTTCGCTAATTCGGTCCGCTAAATTTCGTGATATGTAGGTCTGCACACACAAATGTTAATCACATCGATCGGCCAAGTATCTAGAGGCGCCGATTTCATGAAGAGAAATAATGTTAATCGGATTCAGCAAAGTAGAGGTGCCACAAAGAGCCCGATTTAACATCATGTAGGTTGTATGTGATGGGATTTATGCACAAATATGTTGAAGCTCTTGTCTCTGGTAGAGATATGGAAGTAAGTTGTATGCCTTCCCTTGTATGTACTGCATCTCATGTTCCTTTACATATTTCTAACCTTATTTATGGATGTCACAGATTACATCTAAATGGTTCTCTCATGAATACGCCATGCCACGACGACAATTTCTAATAGATGCTTTGGTCATGCATTGTGATGCCAATCCGAAAGAACGTATCAGCCAGCAGTCCTCTGATTTCTGAGCTGATCATGAGTCTGAGTATCTGATTTTGCAAGATGAACTATGTAACAGGCTTATATATATCTTTTGTTCACATTTGTGTTCACATTTCCTATCATAAGGAATTGTAAATGACACTATGCTTTTTTGAAGAAAAAAGATTTCTGATTTAAAGAAGCCTTGTACCCTTTTTGGTCAATCAAAACAGTTACTTGATTTGTTGCTTTGCTTTTCTTCGCTAATTCGGTCTGCTAAATTTCGTGATATGTAGGCTGCA
The DNA here is from genome assembly GCA_021234155.1 of Isoetes taiwanensis. NCBI lineage: Eukaryota > Viridiplantae > Streptophyta > Lycopodiopsida > Isoetales > Isoetaceae > Isoetes > Isoetes taiwanensis. The sequence goes on along the minus strand of JAJEKV010000055.1, from coordinate 622,216 downwards.
CACACAAATGTTAACCACATCGATCGGTCAAGTATCTAGAGGCGTCGATTTCATGAAGAGAAATAATGTTAATCGGATTCAGCAAGTAGAGGTGCCACAGCAGCCCGATTTAACATCATGTAGGTTGTATGTGATGGGATTTATGCACAAATATGTTGAAGCTCTTGTCTCTGGTAGAGATATGGAAGTAAGTTGTATGCCTTCCCTTGTATGTACTGCATCTCATGTTCCTTTACATATTTCTAACCTTATTTATGGATGTCACAGATTACATCTAAATGGTTCTCTCATGAATACGCCATGCCACGACGACAATTTCTAATAGATGCTTTGGTCATGCATTGTGATGCCAATCCGAAAGAACGTGTCGGCCAGCCCCCCTCCTGATTTACGAAATGATCATGAGTCCGAGTATCTGATTTTGCAAGATGAACTATGTAACAGGCTTATATATATCTTTTGTTCACATTTGTGTTCACATTTCCTATCATAAGGAATTGTAAATGACACTATGCTTTTTTGAAGAAAAAAGATTTCTGATTTAAAGAAGCCTTGTACCCTTTTTGGTCAATCAAAACAGTTACTTGATTGTTTCAACTGATATATTTTGTGATCTTGTACCACACCACACCCCTCCACCACACTTCACCACCACCACATCACACCACACTCCACCACACCACATCACACCACAATCCACAACACCACACCACACCACCACCACCACAACACCACACCCCACCACCACACTCCACCACACCACATCATACCACCACACACCACTACACACACCACCACCACCACCCCCTACCACCACACACCACACCACCACCCCCCACCACCACACTCCACCACCGCTCCACACTCCACCATTTGGTGTATGGTGTGTGGTGAATGGTGTGGTGTGTGGTGGGGAGTGTGGTGAATGGTGTGGTGTGTGGTGGGATGTGCTCGTTCTGGTGAATATGATAGTTGGTGTATGGTCTATGGTGTATGGTGTGTGGTGAATGGTGTGGTGAATGGTGTGGTGTGTGGTGGGATGTGCTCGTTCTGGTGAATATGATAGTTGATGTATGGTCTATGGTGTATAGTGTATGGTCTAAAGCAGAACTAGAGAGTATTCTCATTCAACTTAAACAGGAAGTTGTGCATGCAAAAGCAATCAACAAAGTGCTGAAAAGGGCTGAGGTTTGGAGATTCAATAGCCTCAAACCATACTTTACCAATCTCTATCATAAATGGCAATGTAGTTTGCAGAAGCACATGTCTTGCTTCTCATTGGAGACTTCACCAACTTCCAAACAAATTGTCTCCGACACTCTTCTCACAATTTTTGGGAATAGGACCATTGCTGATCTCACACTGCAGGACCTTCTGGATGAATCTTGAGTCTTGAATCTTGAATCTTGAGACCTTCTCTTCATGTGTTTTTTACAACTTACACTAAGTATAACAGATCTTGAAACTATATAAACAATATATTAATGTTTGTGTTTTAATCGTTCACATTCTGATTACATTCAGTTTGCAAGTCCATGCCTTAGTGCATAGAAAAGTTACTTCAACAACAGGTTAACGTATTACAGAGATTCTACAATCTCTGGCAAATTTCCCAGCATCATTTCATGCCAATAGTTAGTCAGTTCATATGCATAAGATGTACCTTTAATCTTATGTTTGATCGCTCCAATGGAAATCTCACCCCAATTCTCACGACTCGATGGACAAGAACTTTCTTTCCTTGAATAAGCCTGTACTTTTGATGGCAACCAGGAATCAATTCAAAGTAGTTACCAGCTATAACTTCATTACCACAATAAAATTCATTTCCATAGTCATCCTTGGTGTCTTCTTCGAGGGCATGTTTCACTTCATTACCTTTGGATGAGATTTTCATAATTGTCTGGGGATGTGAATGATGCAAAATAATCTCCAACCTGCACTGTCTCATCCACATTGTCCACGTCATTTGCCCACAAGTCCTCTGCCTCGTACCCATCTTCTTCAACATTGTCCCCTGTTTGTAGGCTCTAGTTTTCTCAACTCCCACCGCCACAATGATCAACATTCTCACAAGCGGGCCAATCAAAATTGATGCATGCCTTACAAAAACATGAAAGAGATCTACACATTAACTTTGTTGGATCATTTGGATCTATGGATGATAATGCTAATGAAGAGATTGCACCCCTTTCACCGGAGCACATCAAATCTTTGGGAACGGCCAATGTCGGACACCTTCCAAAATACCCTTTCCACATCAAAATTTTCTCTTCAAGAACCTCCCGGTGCATACGACAAAACAACACTTGTTTCTACAAGGCCGACCTCACGCCTGCCCAGCGGTTTGACAAGTTCTCTTCAAGTTCTCCCCGTGCCATTCCGAGCCTCCCCAGGTGCGAACGACAAAACATCATGGTTTCTACAAGGCCGACCCTCAAGACGCCCAGCGGTTTGACAAGTTCTCCGGACCGATCTGGAATCTTTTGGGCCTTCCCGAAGAGGGGCTTCAATGGAGGATCCAACGGTCGAATAGGGGAACCGGGCCGAGAGGGTGGTCATTAGCGTGCAGCCCCGGGAGCCGCCAGAAGGGCTGCCTCGAACTTTTTGATCCCGCCTCTTGGGGTCCTGGACTCTCCCCCTCTTGTGAGGGATCCCCGCAAGGTCCCGCCTCGCTTTGACTTGGGGAAGGGTGCCAGCTCGGTTGCCCTCGCAACGGCTGCCCCCGACCGCTTCTAATGCTAACCCTTTGACCTAGACCTTCTCCAAAATTTCAAAATTGGGTTGTGTGTTTGGAGATGAATTAGGAATCCAAACCGGCAAAAATCAGAATTTATTTTCGCACAATGCATTAATTGCGAATTTATGAATGTCTTGCCACTGCAAAAGCCCCCGACTTCTACTTGCCACATCGGAGGAGGATAGGCCCAAACTCCGCTCCGCCGGTTCCCCTTGCTCGCATTCCTCTACAGCTGCGCTTTCCCAGTCCCAAGTGCAATGTGTCCGGTCTCGCCCCCAAAACGCAAAACCCTTCTAGAACCCTCGCAACCCACAAGGTTTACGCTTTTGGAGGCCCTCTCCTTGTCGATTCGGGGCCGGACCTTGGCGCCGTGACTTGACGTGGAGTGAGGGTGTTGACGCCAGAGCTTTAGACCCTAAAAATCCCCCCTAAGCCGCTTGCCCCAATTTCCTCTCCCCAAGGCCCCCCCGGGCGGACCGGGCGATCTCCCCCCCGAACCGCGATTCGCTCGCCAATGGACTTAGGACGCCGACATTGCCCCGGAGACCAATTTCCGTGGGCCGAAGACCAAAACTGGCCCCCAAAACGAAAACCCTTCTCGAACCTGGCAACTCACAGGGTTTACGTTTCGGAGGCCCTCCTTGTCGATTTTGGCCGGACCTTGCGCCGTGACTTGACGTGGAGTGGGGGTGTTGATGCCAGAGCACGGACCCTAAAATCCCCCCGGAAGCTGCTTGCCCCGAATTCAGTTCATTACAAGTTAATTATGTCATCCATGTCAAATAGCTTTAGGGAGCAAATCCGCTTGAACAAGGGCATTCTCTATCCATATGCCTTGATACTGAAACACAACCATCATCACAAGCAACCAAATCTAAACCCCTCCCCCAACCCGCAGTAGTTTTTTGCTTTTCTGTAATCATTTATCTTCATTCTAGTAGTTATGATGCTTTTCTCAGAATCATTTATCTTCATTCTAATAGTTATGATGCTTATATTCTCAATGCAATCTTAGACCAAGTATAACGCGTCAAACCCGATTTCCAAGGTCAACCCCAAGTACAATGATCCCACAAACTCCATTCCTTTGACCTTAGCTAACCCTTTGACCTAGACCTTCTCCTAAAATTCAAAATTGGGCTATGTGCTGAGATGAATTAGGAATCCAGTGGCAAAAATCAGAATTTATTTTCGCACAATGCATTAATTACTTAATTTATGAATGTCTTGCCATCGCAAAGCCCCCAGACTTCTACTTGCCACATCGGGAGGAGGACAGGCCCAAACTCTGCTCCGCCGGTTCCCCTTGCTCGTATTCTGGCCGCGGCTTCTCGCCAGTTCCAAGTGCAATGCACCAAGTCTCGCCCCCAAAGCGGACGGGCGATCTCCCCTCTCTAAATCGCGATTTGGTTCTCGCCAATGGACTCAAAACGCCGACATTGCCCCGGGAGCAAGTTCCGCGGCCGAAGACCACCCAACCTCCAAGAAGCCCAAAGTAGCTCACTTCCATCACACTCATAGTCAATTGGCCTAGGATGTGGATGCGGGATACCGCCGCGGAGGGCGTGAGTGTTTCTTTCTTTTGCAAAACCGACCTTGTAACTTACTCCCTAGGGTAATTTCGCCATTCCTGACGATTTGGCGGGGTCGATTTGCCATTCCTCGAGCCTCCACAAAGGTGCGAACGACAAAACATTGCGGTTTCTACAAGGCCGACCTCAAGCCGCCCGCGGTTTGACAAGTTCTCCCGGACCGATCTGGAATCTTTTGGGCCTTCCCGAAGAGGGGCCCCTGAACGGAGGATCCAACGGTCGGACCAAGTTCTGTGGCCAGAAGACCAAAACTCGGCCCCCAAAACACAAACCCTTCTAGAACCTGACAACTCACAGGGTTTACGTTTCGGAGGCTCTCTCCTTGTCAGATTTGGCCGGGACCTTGCACCGTGACTTGACATGGAGTGAAGGTGTTGATGCCAGAGCACGGACCCTAAAATCCCCCCGGAAGCTGCTTGCCCCGAATTTCCTCTCCCTAAGGCCCTAGGGACGGACAGGCGACCTCCCCTATCCGGAACCGCGATTTGGCTCTGCCAATTGGACTCGTAACATCGACATTGCCCTAGGGACCAAGTTCTCGTGGCGTAAGACCAAAACTCGGCCCCAAAACTAAAAACTCTTCTAGAACCCGCAACTCAACGGGGTTTACGCTTGGAGGCCCTCTCCTTGTCGATTTGGGGGGACCTTACCGCAGGTGTCTTGACGTGGAGTGGGGGTGTTGACGCCAGAGCGGGGACCCTAAAATCCCCTCAAAAGCTACTTGCCCCGAATTCAGTTCATTACAAGTTAATTATGCCATCCATGTCAAATAGCTTTAGGGAGCGTCCTGCTGAACAAGGGCATTCTCTCTATCCACATGCCTTGATACTGAAACACAACCATCATCACAAGCAACCAAATCTAAACCCCCCCCCCAACCCGCAGTAGTCTTTTGCTTTTCTGTAATCATTTATCTTCATTCTAGTAGTTATGATGCTTTTCTGTAATCATTTATCTTCATTCTAATAGTTATGATGCTTATATTCTCAATGCAATCTTAGACCAAGTATAACGCCCGGCCCCACCAAGGTCAACCCCAAGTACAACGATCCCACAAACTCCATTCCTTTGACCTTAGCTAACCCTTTGACCTAGACCTTCTCCGAAAATTCCAAAAATTGGGCTGTGTGCTGGAGATGAATTAGGAATCCAGCTGGCAAAAAATCAGAATTTATTTTCGTACAATGCATTAATTACGAATTTATGAATGTCTTGCCACTGCAAAAGCGCCCCACGACTTCTACTTGCCACATCGGGAGGAGGACAGGCCCAAACTCTGCTCCCAGTTCCCCTTGCTCCGTATTCTCCGCCTGCAGCTTCTCGGCCAGTTTCCAAGTGCAATGAGACCAAGTCTCGCCCCCAAAACGCAAAACCCTTCTAGAACCCGGCAACCCACGGGGTTTACGCTTTGGAGGCCCTCTCCTTGTCGATTCGCCGGGACCTTTGCTCCGGATGACTTGACGGGGAGTGGGGGTGTTGACGCCGTGAGCACGGACCCTAAAATCCCCCCCTCTAAGCCGCTTGCCCCACCCTCTCCCCAAGGCCCCGGGGACCGGACGAGCGACCTCCCTCTCCTGGAATCACGATTTGGCTCGCCAATGGAGTCGAACATCGACATTGCCCCAGGGACCAAGTTCCGTGGGTGGTAAGACCACCCGACCTCCAAGAAGCCAAAAGTAGCTCACTTCCATCACACTCGTAGTCAATTGGCCTAGGATGTGGATGCGGGATACTTGTCGTGGAGGGCGGAGTGTTTCTTTCTTTTGCAAAAGCGACCTTGTAACTTGCTCCCTAGGGTAATTTCGCCATTCCGACGATTTGGCAGGGTCAATTTGCCATTCGAGCCTCCTGCGTGCCCGAACGACAAAACACTCTGCAGCTTTCTACAAGGCCGACCTCAAAGACGCCCAGCTGTTTGACAAGTTCTACCGGACCGATCTGGAATCTTTTGGGCCTTCCCGGAGAGGGGCCCCGAACGGAGGATCCAACGGTCGGATAGGGGAACCGGCCCGGAGGGTGGTCATTAGCGTGCAGCCCCCTGGGAGCGCCGCCAGAAGGGCTGCCTCCTCGAGAACTTTGTTGATCCCGCCTCTTGGGGTCCGGACTCTCCCTCTTGTGAGGGATCCCCGCAAGGTCCTGGCCTCATTTGACTTGGGAAGGGTGCCAGCTCTGTTGCCCCCGCAACGGGCTGCCCCGACCGCTCTAATGCTAACCCTTTGACCTAGACCTTCTCCTAAAAATTTCGAAAATTGGGTCGTGTGCTGGAGATGAATTAAGAATCCAGCTGGGAAAAAATCAGAATTTATTTTCGTACAATGCATTAATTGCGAATTTATGAATGTCTTGCCACTGCAAAAGCGCCCCCCGACTTCTACTTGCTACATCGGGAGGAGGACAGGCCCAAACTCCGCTCCGTCAGTTCCCCTTGCTCCTTATTCTCGGCTGCAGCTTCTCGGCCAGGTCCCAAGTGCGACAGACCAAGTCTCGGCCCCCAAAACGCAAACCCTTCTAGAACCTGGCAACCCACAGGGTTTACGTTTTGGAGGCCCTCTCCTTGTCAGATTCGGCCGGGACCTTGCGCCGTGACTTGACGTGGAGTGGGGGTGTTGACGCCAGAGCACAGACCCTAAAATCCCCCCGGAAGCTGCTTGCCCCGAATTTCCTCTCCCCAAGGCCCTAGGGACGGACGGGCGATCTCCCCTCTCCGAAATCGCGATTTGGTTCTGCCAATGGACTCAGAACGTCGACATTGCCCTGGGGAGCAAGTTCCGTGGCCAGAAGACCACCCGACCTCCAAGAAGCGCCAAAGTAGCTCACTTCCATCACACTCATAGTCAATTGGCCTAGGATGTGGATGCGGGATACTGTCGTGGAGGGCGTGAGTGTTTCTTTCTTTTGCAAAACCGACCTTGTAACTTACTCCCTAGGGTAATTTCGCCATTCCGGACGATTTGGCAGGGTCGATTTGCCATTCCGGAGCCTCCACAGTGCCCGAACGACAAAACACTGCGGTTTCTACAAGGCCGACCTCAGCACGCCCCGCGGTTTGACAAGTTCTCCCGGACCGATCTGGAATCTTTTGGGCCTTCCTGAAGAGGGGCCCCTGAACGGAGGATCCAACGGTCGGACCAAGTTCTGTGGCCAGAAGACCAAAACTCGGCCCCCAAAACACAAACCCTTCTAGAACCTGACAACTCACAGGGTTTACGTTTCGGAGGCTCTCTCCTTGTCAGATTTGGCCGGGACCTTGCGCCGTGACTTGACGTGGAGTGAAGGTGTTGATGCCAGAGCACGGACCCTAAAATCCCCCCGGAAGCTGCTTGCCCCGAGTTTCCTCTCCCTAAGGCCCTAGGGACGGACGGGCGACCTCCCCTATCCGGAACCGCGATTTGGCTCTGCCAATTGGACTCAGAACATCGACATTGCCCTAGGGACCAAGTTCTGTGGCCAGAAGACCAAAACTCGGCCCCCAAAACGAAAACTCTTCTAGAACCTGGCAACTCACAGGGTTTACGTTTCGGAGGCCATCTCCTTGTCAGATTTGGGCAGGACCTTGCGCCGTGTCTTGACGTGGAGTGGGGGTGTTGACGCCAGAGCGGGGACCCTAAAATCCCCCCGAAAGCTACTTGCTCCGAATTCAGTTCATTACAAGTTAATTATGCCATCCATGTCAAATAGCTTTAGGGAGCAGTCTGTTGAACAAGGGCATTCTCTCTATCCACATGCCTTGATACCGAAACACAACCATCATCACAAGCAACCAAATCTAACCACCCCCCTCCCCCCCCCAACCCCCAGTAGTCTTTTGCTTTTCTGTAATCATTTATCTTCATTCTAGTAGTTATGATGCTTTTCTGTAATCATTTATCTTCATTCTAATAGTTATGATGCTTATATTCTTAATGCAATCTTAGACCAAGTATAACGCCCCAAATGACCAAGGTCAACCCCAAGTACAACGATCCCACAAACTCCATTCCTTTGACCTTAGCTAACCCTTTGACCTAGACCTTCTCCTAAAAATTCAAAATTGGGCTATGTGCTGGAGATGAATTAGGAATCCAGCTGGCAAAAAATCAGAATTTATTTTCGTACAATGCATTAATTACGAATTTATGAATGTCTTGCCACTGCAAAAGCGCCCCCCGACTTCTACTTGCCACATCGGGAGGAGGACAGGCCCAAACTCTGCCCGCCGGTTCCCTTGTTCGTATTCTCGGCCGCGGCTTCTCGGCCGGGTTCCAGTGCAATGTACCAAGTCTCCGCCCCCAAAACGCAAAACCCTTCTAGAACCTCGCAACCCACATGGTTTACGCTTTTGGAGGCCCCTCTCCTTGTCGATTCTCGGCCGGGACCTTGCTTGCCGCGGACTTGACGTGGAGTGGGGGTGTTGACGCCAGAGCACGGACCCTAAAATCCCCCCGGAAGCTGCTTGCCCCGAATTTCCTCTCCCCAAGGCCCTGGGGACGGACGAGCGACCTCCCCTCTCCGGAATCACGATTTGGCTCTGCCAATTGACTCAGAACATCGACATTGCCCTGGGGACCAAGTTCCGTGGCCAGAAGACCACCCGACCTCCAAGAAGCGCCAAAGTAGCTCACTTCCATCACACTCGTAGTCAATTGGCCTAGGATGTGGATGCGGGATACTGTCGTGGAGGGCGTGAGTGTTTCTTTTTCTTTTGCAAAAGCGACCTTGTAACTTGCTCCCTAGGGTAATTTCGCCATTCCGGACGATTTGACAGGGTCAATTTGCCATTCCGGAGCCTCCCCGGTGCCCGAACGACAAAACATCATGGTTTCTACAAGGCCGACCTCGGCCGCCCAGCGGTTTGACAAGTTCTCTGGGACCGATCTGGAATCTTTTGGGCCTTCCCCAAGGGGCCTGAACGGAGGATCCAACGGCCGGATAGGGGAACCGGCTCCGGAGGGTGGTCATTAGCGTGCGACCCCTCTGGGAGCCCGGGGAAGAAGGGCTGCCTCGAGAACTTTGTTGGATCCCCGCCTCTTGGGGTCCGGACTCTCCCCTCTTGTGAGGGATCCCCGCAAGGTCCCCGGCCTCATTTGACTTGGGAAGGGTGCCAGCTCGGTTGCCCCAACGGGCTGCCCGACCATTCTAATGCTAACCCTTTGACCTAGACCTTCTCCCAAAATTTCAAAATTGGGTTGTGTCGGAGATGAATTAAGAATCCAAATTGGGAAAAAATCAGAATTTATTTTCGCACAATGCATTAATTAAGAATTTATGAATGTCTTGCCACTTTATAAAAGCGCCCCCTACTTCTACTTGCCACATCGGGAGGAGGACAGGCCCAAACTCCGCCCGGCTCGGTTCCCTTGCTCGTATTCTACCGGCTGCGGCTTCTTAGCCGTGTCCCAAGTGCAACAGACCAAGTCTCGCCCCCAAAACGCAAAACCCTTCTAGAACCCGCAACCCACGGGGTTTACGTTTTGGAGGCCCTCTCCTTGTCGGTTCGGTAGGGACCTTGGCGCCGACTTGACATGGAGTGGGGGTGTTGACGCCAGAGCAAGGATCCTAAAATCCCCCCGGAAGCTGCTTGGCCCAATTTCCTCTCCCCAAGGCCCTCGGGGGGCCCGGACGACCTGACCTCCCTCTCCTGAATCGCGATTTGGCTCGCCAATGGACTCGTAACGCCGACATTGCCCCGGGGACCAAGTTCCGGGGCCATAAGACCACCCGACCTCCAAGAAGCGCCAAAGTATCAATTGGCCTAGGATGTGGATACGGGATACTGTCGTGGAGGGCGTGAGTATTTCTTTCTTTGCAAAATTGACCTTGTAACTTGCTCCCTAGGGTAATTTCGCCATTCCTGACGATTTGGCGGGTCGATTTGCCATTCAAGCCTCCCCCCGGTTCTAACAACAAAACACCAAGGTTTCTACAAGGTCGACCTCAAAGACGCCCAGCGGTTTGACAAGTTCTCCTCCGACCCGATCTGGAATCTTTTGGGCCTTCCCAAGAGGGGCCCCCCGAACGGAGGATCCAACGGTCCGGATAGGGGAACCGGCCCGGGAGGGTGGTCATTAGCGTCACCAGCCCGGGGCGCCGCCGTAAAGGGCTGCCTCGAGAAATTTTTGATCCCGCTCTTGGGGTCCTGGACTCTCCCCTCTTGTGAGGGATCCCCGCAAGGTTCTCGCCTCGCTTGACTTGGGAAGGGTGCCAGCTCTGGTTGCCCCAGAATCGGCTGCCCGACCGCTCTAATGCTAACCCTTTGACCTAGACCTTCTCCTCAAAATTTCAAAATTGGGCTGTGTGCCGGAGATGAATTAGGAATCCAAATGGCAAAAATCAGAATTTATTTTCGCATACAATGCATTAATTGCGAATTTATGAATGTCTTGCCATCGCAAAAGCACCCCCGACTTCTACTTGCCACATCGGGAGGAGGACAGGCCCAAACTCCGCCCGCCGGGCCCCTTGCTCAGATTCTCGGCTGTAGCTTTCTTGGCCAGTCCCAAGTGCAATGCACTCCAAGTCTCGCCCCAAAATGCAAACCCTTCTCGAACCCGCAACCCACTGTGGTTTACGCTTTTGGAAGCCCTCTCCTTGTCGATTCGCCGGGACCTTTGCGCCGTGACTTGACGCGGGAGTGGGGGTGTTGACGCCAGAGCACGGACCCTAAAATCCCCCCTAAGCCGCTTGCCCCAATTTCCTCTCCCCAAGGCCCCTCGGGGCCGGACGGGCGATCTCCCCTCTCCTGGAATCGCGATTTGGCTCTCGCCAATGGACTCGAAACGCCGACATTGCCCGGGGACCAAGTTCCGTGGGCCGTAAGACCACCCGACCTCCAAGAAGCTGCTTCAAAGTAGCTCACTTCCATCACACTTCGTAGTCAATTGGCCTAGGATGTGGATGCGATACTATCGTGGAGGGCGTGAGTGTTTCTTTCTTTTGCAAAACTGACCTTGTAACTTGCTCCCCTAGGGTAATTTCGCCATTCCCACGATTTGGCGGTGGTCGATTTGCCATTCCTCGAGCCTCCCGGTGCCCTCGACGACAAAAAACTGCGGTTTCTACAAGGCCGACCTCAGGGCGCCCCGCTGTTTGACAAGTTCTCCCGACCGATCTGGAATCTTTTGGGCCTTCCCAAGAGGGGCCCCCGAACGGAGGATCCAATGGTCGGATAGGGGAACCGGCCCGGAGGGTGGTCATTAGCGTCAGCAGCCCCCGGGAAGCGCCGCCGAAGGGCTGCCTCGAACTTTTTGATCCCGCCTCTTGGGGTCCTGGACTCTCCCCTCTTGTGAGGGATCCCCGCAAGGTCCCCGCCTCGTTTGACTTGGGGAAGGGTGCCACCTCGGTTGCCCCAGAATCGGCTGCCCCACCATTCTAATGCTAACCCTTTGACCTAGACCTTCTCCAAAAATTTCAAAATTGGGTCAGAGGCCGGAGATGAATTAGGAATCCAAATGGCAAAAATCAGAATTTATTTTCGCATAAATGCATTAATTGCGAATTTATGAATGTCTTGCCATCGCAAAAGCCCCAGACTTCTACTTGCCACATCGGAGGAGGACAGGCCCAAACTCTGCTCCGGCCGGTTCCCCTTGCTCCTTATTCTCGGCCGCAGCTTCTCGCCATGTCCCAAGTGCAACAGACCAAGTCTCGCCCCCAAAACGCAAACCCTTCTAGAACCTCGCAACCCACGTGGTCTACGCTTTGGAGGCCCTTTCCTTGTCGATTCGCCGGGACCTTGCGCGGTGACTTGACGTGGAGTGGGGGTGTTGATGCCGTGAGCATGGACCCTAAAATCCCCCGAAGCCGCTTGCCCCGATTTCCTCTTCCCAAGGCCCCCGAACAAAGTGAGGCGACCTTCCCTCTCCGAATCGCGATTTGGCTCGCCAATGGACTCGAAACGCCGACATTGCCTTGGGGAGCAAGTTCCGGGGCTGTAAGACCACCCGACCTCCAAGAAGCCAAAAGTAGCTCACTTCCATCACACTCGTGGTCAATTGGCCTAGGATGTGGATGCGGATACTAACGCGGAGGGCGTGAGTGTTTCTTTCTTTTTGCAAAACCGACCTTGTAACTTGCTCCCTAGGGTAATTTCGCCATTCCTGACGATTTGGCGGGGTCGATTTGCCATTCCGAGCCCTCCCGGTGCCTAACGACAAAACATTGCGGTTTCTACAAGGCCGACCTCAAGACGCGCCGGCTTTGACAAGTTCTCCGGGCCGATCTGGAATCTTTTGGGCCTTCCCAAGAGGGGCCCCCGAACGGAGGATCCAATGGTCGGATAGGGGAACGGGCCCGGGAGGGTGGTCATTAAGCGTCCCGAGGGAGCCACAAGAAGGGCTGCCTCGAACTTTTTTGGATCCCCGCCTCTTGGGGTCCTGGACTCTCCCCTCTTGTGAGGGATCCCCGCAAGGTCCCGCCTCGCTTTGACTTGGGGAAGGGTGCCACCGGTTGCCCCAGAATCCGCTGCCCCGACTGCTCTAATGCTAACCCTTTGACCTAGACCTTCTCCCAAAAAATTTCAAAAATTGGGTCATGGCCGGAGATGAATTAGGAATCCAAATTGCAAAAATTAGAATTTATTTTTCGTATACAATGCATTAATTGCTAATTTATGAATGTCTTGCCACATTGCAAAAGCCCCCGACTTCTACTTGCCACATCGGGAGGAGGACAGGCCCAAACTCCGCTCCCGCCGGTTCCCCTTGCTCCTTATTCTCGGCTGCGGCTTCTCGGCCGTGTCCCAAATGCAACAGACCAAGTCTCGGCCCCCAAAACGCAAACCCTTCGAGAACCCGCAACCCACAGGGTTTACGTTTTAGAGGCCCTCTCCTGTCGATTCGGCCGGGACCTTGGCGCCGCGGACTTGACGTGGGAGTGGGGGTGTTGATGCCGAGCATGGACCCTAAAATCCCCCTGAAGTCGCTTGCCCCGGACCTCTCCCCAAGGCCCCGGGGACCTGGACGAGGCGACCTCCCTCTCGAAAATCGCGATTTGGCTCTCGCCAATGGACTCAGAACATCGACATTGCCTTGGGGAGCAAGTTCCATGGCCAGAAGACCACCCGACCTCCAAGAAGCGCCAAAGTAGCTCACTTCCATCACACTCGTAGTCAATTGGCCTAGGATGTGGATGCGGGATACTGTCGTGGAGGGCGTGAGTGTTTCTTTCTTTTGCAAAACCGACCTTGTAACTTGCTCCCTAGCGTAATTTCGCCATTCCGGACGATTTGGCGTGGTCGATTTGCCATTCCCGAGCCTCCCCGCATCTTAAACGACAAAACACGCGTTTCTACAAGGCCGACCTCAAGACGCCCAGCGGTTTGACAAGTTCTCCGGACCGATCTGGAATCTTTTGGGCCTTCCCAAGAGGGGCCCCTGAACGGAGGATCCAACGGCCGGATAGGGGAACCGGGTCCGGCAGGGGTGGTCATTAGCGTCAAGGCCCGGGAGCCGCCGAGGAAGGGCTGCCTCGGGAACTTTTTTGGATCCCGCCTCTTGGGGTCCGGACTCTCCCCTCTTGTGAGGGATCCCCGCAAGGTCCCCCGCCTCGCTTGACTTGGGGAAGGGTGCCCGCTTTCCCCGCAACGCGGCCGCCCGAATTCTCTAATGCTAACCCTTTGACCTAGACCTTCTTCTCAAAATTTCAAAATTGGGTCAGTTCACCGAGATGAATTAGGAATCCAAATGGCAAAAATCAGAATTTATTTTCGCACAATGCATTAATTAAGTAATTTATGAATGTCTTGCCACCGCAAAAGCCCCGACTTCTACTTGCCACATCGGGAGGAGGGACAGGCCCAAACTCCGCCCGTGAGTTCCCCTTACTCCATATTCTCCGCTGCAGCCTTATCGGCCAGTCCCAAGTGCAATGCACAAAGTCTCGGCCCCAAAACGCAAAACCCTTCTAGAACCCGGCAACCCACGTGGTTTACGCTTTCGAGGCCCTCTCCTTATCGATTCGCCGGGACCTTTAAGGCCGTGTCTTGACGTGGGAGGGGGGTGTTGACGCCAGAGCGGAGACCCTAAAATCCCCCTAAGCCGCTGTTGCCTCATTTTCTTTCCCCAAGGCTCGGGGATCCGGACGGCCATCTCCCTCCCCGAACCGCATTTGCCTCTCAATGGACTCGGGGCGCCGACATTGCCCTGGGGAGCAATTTCGCGGGCGAAAGACCACTCATGTTCACCCAACTAAGAAATGAGTTTTGACGTCGTTGTATGCGTCTGCGGCGTCAATACGCCGCATCGGCGTTATTTGTTATAGCGGCGCCATTTAAATTATTTTTTATTTTAGTTGTGACATGTTTGATAATTGGGGCATGTTTGAGCCTAGAGGCATTGCTTGAGCCTAAGAGGCTTGTTTGAACCTAGGTGGCATGTTCGACCCTAAAGGGAAATGCAACGCCTACACGCTCAACGCCCTGTAGGCTCCTCATGCTTCACTCTATGTATTTGGAGTTGTTCACCCCGCAAAATACCATTATTATTATCTGTTTGAAAGGTAGAGCAAAGATCCACAAATGTAAAGCTAGTGGATAGCATCAAATTAAGCTACGACCCGGAGTTAACTTGGTGGTGGCACCGGTTTAAGGTTAGAGAAAATCGGAAGTAACTAAGATACCATTGAAGACTCTTTTGGACGAGTTGAAATCCAAATCCTTACCAAAGATTTGAGTGCTTGTGCAAACCGCTTGCTGGCCTCCATTAAAAGATTTTGTGCATGAGCCTTTATTGGATTGATTTCTCCCATGGATGTACTCTCTCTTGTGACCAAATTTTTCGCTACTCTGCTTATCTCCACAAAGGGCTCTCGTGATCGCGTGCCATTATTTGCTCTATGGCTGTGATTTTGCTCAAAAACTTGTTTCAAACATCAATAGGCCCAAAATTCTCTTTATGTTCCATGGAATCACCATTGAAATCTGTTTGTCTCCGCATCCATCGCTAACTCAGATTTTTTAGATTGGCTTTTGGATGCAAATGTGTTATGAAATCTTGGGTGCATCAAAGATCATCATTGTAATCCCGCCATAATAGGGAAGATCAACAACATCAAAAGGCCAAAACCGTTCTAATGCTAACCCTTTGACCTAGACCTTCTCTGAAAATTTCGAAAATTGGGTTGTGTGCTGGAGATGAATTAGGAATCCTACTGGCAAAAAATCAGAATTTATTTTCGTACAATGCATTAATTGCGAATTTATGAATGTCTTGCCACTGCAAAAGCGCCCCCCGACCAGGGCTCAAATTTGATGGCTTTCACGCCTGTTTTTGGCATTTTTGCCTGTCAAAACAAGCAAAAATAAAATTTATATTGCAAATGAAAGGTAGCCAATGCATTAGGGTTTTTTTGAGATTAAAAAAGGGCCTTCAAAACATGCCAACTAAGCCAAATGAAGATAAATGAACTACCAATCGTAAATCGAGTTCGACGGGGTCCGGTCCAAGAAAAAGCTGTTATAACTAACTCACTGGATCACATTTTCTAGCATAACTATTGATAAAAAAGTCCAAATGAGCTCTTGTTTAGTGCAATAGATAGATCTCGTTGAGATCTTTCTAACCTTAGGTGCTTTGCACATATTTTAACCACTTATGATTGTCAAAACTCCAAAAAATGTGGTTTTTACCATTTTGTACTATCCTACGGGGCTAAAAGATATGCAAACCACCCAAGGTTGGAAAGATCTCAATGAGATCTATCTATTGCACTAAACAAGAGCTCATTTGGACTTTCCTATCAACACTTATGCTAGAAAATGTGATCCAAAGGAGTTAGTTATAATCAAGCTTTTTGCCGACCGGATTACCGCCTTTTTTTCGATTGGTAGTTCATATAGCTTAGTCAGCAGTTCTTAGAAGGCCCTTTTATGATCTCAAAAAATCCCTAATGGACCACATGCCTGTCATACATAAGGGCCATCAAAATACATATTTGTCATTTGAAAGGCTAGAAATTTAAATTGTCCTGTCATTTTTTTTATTTTCTTATCTTTTTGTAAATAAAATGATATAATATATAGGCCCATATACAAAAAAAGATGATCCATCCAAATAACCTTTAAGGTAATGAATTTAAAAACACTTCATGGGCATAGCAAATTAGACACCATCCGACCATTGAAAAAAGGGAACACTAGGTCACATCGGACAGGGAATTGCCAAGAAATTGGCCATGAATCGCCAGGAAATCGGTAGGGAATTGGCCATGAAATCGGCCAGAGAACCCTAACTTGCATCGATTTATATTCAAGAGCCCTCTTGAGCTTACTCCTCGACAAACAGCTACAGGGTTCTTGGGCTCATACTACAATCTATACTTGGGCTCTCTGATATGCTTCGCTGCACCGAGATTTTTGAAGCCACAGAATATTTAATTCAGACCCACAGAATATTTCTGGACAAACAACATATTTCTAAAACCTCTACTTCAACAAACGCACAAAATACTTAGATTCGGGGCTCTCTTGGGCTCATACTTGGGTTTATGCTTGGCAAACAACACCGCCATTCATGGGCTTACACTTGGGCTCTCTGATTGTTCTGCATCAAGATTTTTGAAACTACCACTTCTACAAACCTATCTCATCTACTCATTCATGGAGCAAGATAAAGACAACGTAAGTAAGTCCAGATTTAGATCGTTTGCTCTATATTATTGTGATTTCTTGCTTTTTCTTGCTCCTTGCATTTCCATAGTTTTCAAATTTTTATTATAGCGGTGGCTTTTTTATGATAGAAAAAAAGAAGGAAGGCCAATCAATGTAGATCTATGCTTTCTTTCTGCAAATTCTCTAATAGCATAGTTGCAAGCTCAGGCTCTCAAACGCAGCAGCAGCCCGACATAGTTCTTGAGGAGACCATAGAAATTATAGAAGGCTCTTGTAATGTACAGAAAAACATACCTATTGTTGATGTACATTTAAAACTTGGTTATATTATTACGAGTTTATAATAGAATTTAGAACTTGTTCTTTTTTTTTTTACATAAAAAAATAGTTTCTATCATTTGGAATTTTTGTCTTGCATTTGAAAGGTTAAAATTGAAAGACTTCCTGTCGTGCAAAAGGCGTAAATTTTTTTTGCCTGTCACAAGAAAATTAGGGGTAGCCTTCAAATTTCAGCATTGCCCCCGACTTCTACTTGCCACATCGGGAGGAGGACATGCCCAAACTCCGCTCCGTCAGTTCCCCTTGCTCCGCGTTCGACCCACGCCTTCTCGGCCAGTCCCAAGTGCAACGCATCCAAGACTTCGGCCCCAAAACGCAAACCCTTCTAGAACCCGGCAACCCATAGGGTTTACGTTTGGAGGCCCTCTCCTTGTCGATTCGCCGGGACCTTGCACCGTGACTTCCGCACGGAGTGGGGGTGTTGACGCCTTGAGCATGGACCCTAAAATCCCCCTAAGCTGCTTGCCCCCAATTTCCCTCTCCCCAAGGCCACCTGGGGACCGGATGGGCTTACCTCCCTCTCTAGAATCGCCATTTGGCTCTGCCAATATACTTTAACACTCGACATTGCCCCAGGGACCAAGTTACGTGGCGAGGAAGACCACCCGACCTCCAAGAAGCGTCGCCATTTAAATTATTTTTTATTTTAGTTGTGACATGTTTGATACTGGGGCATGTTTGAGCCTAGTGGCAATGCTTGAGCCTAAGAGGCTTGTTTGAACCTAGGTGGCATGTTCGACCCTAAGGGAAATGCAACGCCTACGCGTGGTAGTTTGTTATTGCGACGTCATATACAATATATTTTATTTTAGTATGTGACCTGTTTGTTCCCAGGTCGCATGTTTGAGTCACATGTCATGTTTGAACCTAGTTGACATGTTTGATGTAAGTGGCATATTTTAGCCACGTGTAATGTGAGCCTAGGTGGCAACATGTCATTGTGACGTCATGTGTTGTATTTTTTTCTCTACTTTATGTGGCATATATTTGATCTTCTATTGGAGCCTAGGTGGCATGTTCTAGTCTAGGGGCAATGCTTGAGCCTATGTGGCTTCATTGAGCCCATGTTCCACCCGTTCTTTATTCCTCCGATATAATGTATACCAAAAGGGGGAGGGGGAGAAAAAAAGAATTGAATTGAATGGGTTTTATTGCACACACGAAGACCAATAGACATAGCCTATCGGAAGGATTGCGTAATCGAGGATGTGCATAATATTTGACATATAGAATTTAATGATCGTCTCCTCTAGGTGCTAACTAGGAGTCGCCATTGTTAGCATTGCCAACATTTGTATTAAAATGCCCGGCAGTACATATGTATTTCGTGGAATTGCTCGGTGTAAAATGCCGCATGAGAGCCGGTGGTCCAACCTCTTGATGCTCGCTTTTCCCAAGTGAGTTTGAATGCTTTGATCGCGCGGACGGCTCTTCGACGTTATTGACTCCTCTAGCACAACACCTTGGAATATTGGGCCCCCTCGGTGTAGTTTGTATGATAAACCACCATGTTGGGTCTTGTCGATCGGTAAAGAAAAAAATCTGGTCAAAGAAGCTGGACGTGAGATTGATATTGATGGTCTAAATTTTGAAGTGGATATGTATATATGTGTACCTGTTCACAATTGTCTGGAAGGATAAGCATCTCACTACCAGGGTACATCTTGCTAGAGTTGATGTAAAAAAGCCACTTGTTCTATCACACTTTTTCTTGTAGGCCCGGCCCCTTAATTGAAGGTCAAACCAATCGACATCGAATATGAAGGTCTTAAAATTGCCACCAACATCCACCTCCATTATAGTCTTTAACCTCCCGACCCAATCACAGGTGGCTTCCTGACGATTACGATCGGCAACACTTGATTGAAACTCCATCGTGAATGATGCCATGACTCCGCAGTCACAAGTCTTCATGTGTATGTCAAGAGAACTCACACGATAGTGGGTCCCATGCCACCATATCGAGGAGTAAGATATATACTATCAAAAGCACCATTAATGTCAATAGATACGATAACATCAAAAGAAAATACTCGATTTCGACATCAACATAATTTGTTGCAACTACCTTTTTCATGACACCTTGTGCGTATGCCCATTCCGTAGCTGTAATATACTCCCCCTTGTAATATGCATCGGTCAAAGCCTGTAGTACCCATTCTCTTTCCATCTTGTCCGGCAAGGGTTCATATCTATCAGGGTATGGGGCTCGTCTATTATGTCGTCTCCATTCATGCCTCTTCTCTTCCATTTCTTCCTTTGCGTTCTCATAACGAGCAATCCATTTTGCCATTGGTGCCGAATTGTACAGAAGAAATTGATTAACCTTAATGATCATATCAAAGCGGAAATGACTTCGCATACCATTTCCTTTCGCCACTACCCCCACAATCTTCGTCCCCTTCATCACTCCATAAGCGAGGTGCATCTGGATGTACGGCGGAAATATATTCTGTCATATAGAAAAGTGACTCTTTCGCAAGCCATCCCTCTGCCATACTACCTTCAAGACGTGCTCTTTGACGCACCATATCCTTCAATACCTTCATAAACCTTTCCAAGAAAAACATCCATCTCGCATGTACAGTTCCCGCGAGCTCCACTTCCTTAATAAGATGTACCAAAAGATGGGTTTGACTGTCAAGAAAGATCGTAGGAAACTCCTTCTCCAACAAGCAACATGCCTATGCCATTTTCACTTTCATCTCTTCAATTTCGTCTTTCGGTATAGTTTTTTTACACATCCACCTATGAGGTCCCAAAAAAAAAAAAAAAACTTAGCCACAAATAAAATAGACGGGGGACCACTAAATCAACATGGGTAACAACCTTATGACCTTTGATAGGGCACTTATTGCCTCCAATGGTCCCTTGTCTAAAACTCCCCTAAAGGTCAAGGGCATGAAGAACTGCATGATCCAAACACCAAATATAAGTATGGGTTACATTTAATAGTAGTGCATATATGTGGACTTCAATTGCTTACATGCAAGAACTTATGCCAGTCATGGGACTTTAAACCCGCCCGGCTCCCAAGACTTGTCAATGCAATTCGCAATGATTGCATATAACCAATTGGTGTTCTAAGGGCCCTTAAATCATCATAAATAGCTCGATGGTCAGCCCTAGCAATAACCCATTTTGCCGGAGGAAGTGGTTGCCCTTCACCTCGATCCATGCCTCTTTCTTTGTATTACTTACCTTAAGGTCCATCCTGGCATTTGTTGTGTCTTTTTGACCAAATACATGCTTCCATAAAGAGTTTCCCACGTTCTTGAAGATATGCATCGGGTCTAAAAGGTGTTGAATCAATAGGTCGGTCCAATATGGTAGTCTATAAAAAACAGACTTCCTTTTCATATTGGCAGTAAAGACTTCCTCCTCCGCGGCTTCCTCGCCACCACTGTATAATTCCTCATCCTCACTGTCTAGGTCGGCTCACGATCTCCTCAATTCCAGTGCCCCCATGCAGTTTCCCCTTGCGGATTTTCCCCCTCTTCCTTCTTATCCCAACGCTCACCCCATTCTCGTATGGTAATTCTGCTTGGTGGTTCTGTATAGTCTACAGTGCCATCGAATTGTGCACGCTGCTTTCTGAAGGGGTGCGTGAGCGGCAAATACTTCCTAAAACCCTCGTATACTACTTTCTTCAGATGCTTAGAGTGACGGTGCTGCAACTTTTTCCCACATATCATGCAAGGGAAGTGCCCCATGTGTCTTAAACCCGTAACACTCGCCAAAGCCCGTGAAAGTCATGCATAGTCCACAATAGTATACCTCTAAGATTAAAAACGTCATTTTTATGTGCATCGTAGACCTGAATACCTGTGTTCCACAAAGGCAGTAACTCATCCACAATTATTCTTAGGTACACATCTAAATTACTTGGTTTTTTCTTCCCAGGTATCAATAAAGTCATAATAATGTGCCCACTCTTCATCAACAACCATGGGGGTATGTTGTAGTTCACTATCATCACTGGCCATGTAGACCATGCAGTCGATTGTGTACCATATGGGTTTACGCCATCGGTGGCCAGGCCCAAACGACGCTTACGTGGTTCTTTTCCAAAGTCAGGCCATGTCGCATCGACATGCACTTTGCCGCTTCGGGACTCGTGCATCACATCATCACTAGATGCATGTGTAGCCGTGAAGTCCATTAGGCTAGCCAATGTCTTGCAACTAACATCAACTTTAACCTATAGAATAAATTATAGGCAACATATAAGTACCGAAAATAAGTGAATTTACAACTATTTGTAAGAAGTGGTGATGCATATACCTTGGGATTATTGGAAAGTGTCGAAAAACCTTCTGAGGTACCGTTTTTCCCTTTAGGTCATTCCCTCGTATCTCGGTTCATTACATAATGAGACAATGAGTGGACTTCTCATGCTCGGCGGGGATAGAAGATCATACAATCATTTGGACATGCATGTATGACTTTATAACCAAGGCCGGTCGCTTGAATCATTTTCTTAACTTGAGATCTATTGGTAGGCATATTGTTCTTCTCTGGAAGGATCTTCTCGTGCAATAACCTGCGCATCTAAGAGTGGTAAGATAAAAGATGGAGATGGTGGTAAGAAATAAAGACTTGATAAGTATGTCACCTCAATAGAGCAGAGACACTTGCATTGCTCCACTTGAACTTGGTTTGGAGATTGAGAATTAGCAGGCACGCCGACAAACGAGAGGTTCGAGATGCGAGGAAATAACTCTGCGTTTTCGCCGATAACAATAGGGTCATCGTCAATAATGACCAATCCTCGAAGGGTATCCCACATCTTCTACCATATCCTCTCCACCACCATCCTCGACATCATCTAAATCAATATCAGGTAATTCTTGAAGAGCGTGCAACATATCGAGCATCGGCTCGTCATGAAAGACTTCGTTCTCGGGTTCGTCAATAGTTTCATCCTCTTCATATTGATCGTATGCAATATCTTCGTATTGGTGCGCGCTGGCTTGAAATTCACGACGATAGGTTTTCCTTTGCCTGTAACTTAGAACTAATGGATCGGGATGGAGACCGCTCTGAATGAGTTCATTAAACAGGAGTAACGTAATGAGATGAATAAGTATAAAATACATACAACCATCTGCATAGACTCACGAATGACAAAAAACATATTTAAAAAAAAAATGCTCTTTATTTCTTTTTTTTTTAGTACAACAATACTATTGTTCCATCTCAAATGGGAGAGGTCTATCATAGCGATAGTTGATGAATAACTCATCTCCAATGTTTATGCTTTTAATAGCACACACCATGATAAATCTTCCTTTTACATATCTTGTAAAAAAATCTTCCTCCCCTCCTTGACACTCTAAAAATTCACAATTGCATCTCCACGGTTGTCAATAGAACTGTTGATGAACCACCGCAATATTGCCATGAACCCCTGGCCCGGCCAGTCAATAAACTTCAACTCCTCATCACATGCCCCCACGCCTATCGACGCAAAGATTGGAATTCATTCCATAAATCCTCATCGCCAAGCATATTTAGTCAAAGTTTGCCAAGTTTTCCAATCGCATTTCTTCGGGACTTGCATATGGCATTAATGGAATGTGGGTTCCTCGCTCCACTTCTATCACGCGTCTTGGGAGATAAGGCGAATCCAAATTTGGACAAATGCGGCTCGCGATAATGATGTATCTTCTTCCTCAATAAGCAAATTCTTGATCCATAGGGATAGGTAAGTCTACGGCCACAAGCCAAATGTCTTCGCGGTGTCTAACAAAGGGTCGGACTAATCTTTGCAATTCTTGAGAATTTCACGCTCGGCAAAGGAGGCCAAGCGTTCTTGGGAAATGTGTGATACATGCAATGTTCTCATGATTATAGCCCTTCCGTGTTCTTTCACGCGGGGAACACTCGGCGTTGAGCGGCACCCATCCACATTATTGATGAATCGGTTTCTTGCCCGGTTTCATATGCCTCTATGGACAACATTAAACCAAAATCCACATCTAGTTTGGAGGAGACATCAGCATCATCTACCTACATATTTAGATATCATAAACATCTTGAATATATACTTGAACTGGGAGAGATACTCTTAAAAAAAAAAAAAAAAAAAAAAAAACAAATAATAATTGTATACCAACCCGATATCCATGACGAGCATCGGATCACGGTGGGTTGTTCAAATGTACCAAATCTTATCGGATGGTCTTCAACAACCGCTTCTAAGTCGCCTCTTGAGCCCCATACATCTTTTACAATCGCAAACTATTTTGTCCCTCTGCCAATTACAAAAGGTAAGTACTATATACTACACAATAGTTTGAACGGCTGTGATAGATACAATATGGTAGTATAAACCCTAAACCCTAAACCCTAAACCCTAAACCCTAAACCCTAAATCCTAAATCCTAAATGGAAAGAATTGGGCCCGGACACGTAGTCCTCTCCACTCAAGGTGAAGCCGACCATGCCCTTTCCCGTGTACGACCCTTATATAAGTTTCAATTGCAATAAAGATCTTTTGGAGACGTGCTAGCCCCGATACATAGAGTCCCCTCCACTCAAGGTGAAGTCGACATATGACCTTGACTACGCGACACCTCAATTTTGTAGTCTACATTGTACTCAGTAAGGTATGAAGGTGAGTTTGGGCCCGACACACCTGGTCCTCTCCACTCAAGGTGGAGGCGGCCAGGTGTCCCTTGACCAAAAACACACTGCGTTTTTTTACTACTTTCGCGACACGTCCTCTCCTAGTTTATATATGTCTAGGCTATGAAGAGTCCCTCCACTCAAGGTGAAGTCGACATATGACCTTGACTCTGCCGACACCTCAATTTTGTAGTCTACATTGCACTTTCGATGGGTATGAAGGTGAGTTTGGGCCCACACACCTGGTCCTCTCCACTCAAGGTGGAGGCGGCCCGTGGTCCTTGACCAAAAACACTGGCGTTTTTTACTACTCGCAGATTACCGTCCTCTCCTAGTTTATATATGTCTAGGCTACTAAATACAAGAATCGATCACTTACATGTGACGGTTCCAGCATATCCGGCCTCCCCGGTGGTAAGACAACATCAATCGTCTCTCGCCATCTCCAGCGTCGATCATGCCGATGACCATGGCGATCCATATAGGGCGACAACAAGTATAAGATATGGTTAAAAAGAAGAACACCAAAGGCGCTTAGGCTGGAAGAGGAGCGAAAAGAAAATAACAATGAAGGCCGAGAAATAGTTGCTTATATAGAAATCTTTAACGCCGCGATGCGGCGCCACGTCCCGCCGGCGACGTATTATCAATCTGGCCACCGCCAGTCACCTACGACTTGGCGTTATTGCGTGGCAAATAATGCATCGACGCGTCATCACGTTCTATCGTCCACGCCGCATCGCGGCGTATAGTCAAATCTGGCCACATTCCGTGTCACATGCGGCGTGGCGCATTACCGCGTGGCAAATAATGCATCGACGCATCATGCGTTACGTAATGTCTCACGGACATCCACCCCGGGCGTGACACCGCCGTCCCACCGCCCAAGCCCACCGGCGCGGACAGATGGGCCAAGTCATCAGATGACGTCAGACGGCGTGCGGACGCCGCAAGTATCCACCGGCGTGACACCTCGTCCACCCACGGGCGCCAAGTCCACCTAGCGCGGACAGCATGGGTGGTTACCGTGACGCCGCGATCGCGACGCGGCGCCGCAAGCATCCACCCGGGCGCGACACTGTCGCCCACCGGGCGTGACCGATGGGCGGTCACGGCGTCGCCGACGTCGCACCGTCATCGCCGCTGCGGCCGGACGTGCCAGCGGCGTGGCGTCACATTGACGTCGCATGGTCACGTGGTTTGCGACGTCACGTGACTTAGACGTCGCAAGCCCACGTCGCTAAATGTCCATTCTCTTGTTGTGTAATGCCTGGGATATGAGAATATATAATTAGGTCACATTTTTATTGGTCAGTAATATTGTAGTTACCTATTTGTTGCAATCTTCCTCGAATTTGAGATCGACTAAGTTAGCCAAGATCAATGAATGAGACAAGCAATGTTAATAAAATAGGTTCGTTAAATCGAGAGCACTAATAGAGAAGCACGATCCAAGTAGCTAGCTAGGAGCTACTTTGTTTCAAGTTCAAGATCTAGGCAACCTAGACAAAATCTCTCATTGCGAGGTGTACCATTCCATCTACTTGTTTCAATATATAGGTGGTGTAATGCTAACCGCAATTGAGAAAATTAATATGCGGTTCTTTCTGCTGATATTAGAAAGAAAAAAAAGAAAGCCATTTTGGCAAAACGAAGTGGATTGTTAAGCTAGGGCAGGCTCAGTTTCCACTGCTTATTTCGAATCAAGCCTAACCAAAACCGACAATCCATCTCTTTGGCCAGGATGGATCTCTGATTCAACACTTCCTATATTTACGATGGACGAATCTATTTCTATCCAAACTAATTCCAAAGCCCAAACAATGTAAACTGCATCATTATGAGTCCCATTGTCTCTAGTTGCTGGTAAATCCGGTTGGGTGGATAGAGCTTTTCCCTACTAATCGGATCTTCTTAGTTTCTTTGTGACGTTGCATGTGATTCGTATCAATTGATATCAGACAATCCATTTAGGGAAAACTACCAAAATGCCCCTATGAGTTTCGAGGATAGGAGAAGTGTATTCCAAAATACACTTTCACTTCAAAAAGCAAAAGTATATTCTGAAATACACTTTTGCTATTTTTGGAATAGCGAGACGTCTAAAGTTGTTTTTTCGTAGTCTTGAAGTGGTTTCTGTTCAATATGGATGCCACAATGTATGCATGGAACAGAAATTTGCTAGTCTTAGAGGCTCTGCAAAAACACTTTTTGACTTGTTTAGGCATAGTTTTTTGTCTGTTCTATTTCATAATAGATTTTTGTGTTCTGTTTGGCTTCTAGCTAATCATGTCGTTTGTACAGTCAAGACGTCAGCAAAAAGCAAACAAAGAGGATGATAAAAATCATGCAGAAGCCCCACCCACAATGAAGAGTCGATGCTGCTTCTGAGCCTGCGAGATACGACAACTTTCAAACCCAGTGATTTTTTACGAGGGGCACAGGTGGGAAGTACATCACTGTTATATTTCTATATGTTTGTAGAAGTCCTGGTCAGAAGAGATATGATGAAAGCGAATACGTGTGTAAGGGCACGATTCAAGAAGTTAGTGAGATTGCAGGGCAGTCTGAACAACGGGGAACTGTCCTTCAAGACTTCTCAGGGTTTCATACAGGTTGGTGAATTGTATTTTAAACTTGTCAGAATGCAGCCTGAAGCCCTTTACAAATATGTTTCAAACTACATTAACAAAAGGCCATTATAAGCCGGGTTCAAAGTACCCAAGTGAGGCCTTTGATTACAGTGAATCAGAGCAACAGGAAAACCAAAAATATCAACTCTAATTAAGTATACGCCCCCAACCATTGGACGTTGAGGCTCTGACTCCTAGTTTTGAAGATTATTGACTAGCAAATCCCATCCATACACACTAGTGGCTGCCCTAGACAAAACATCAAAGTATTTTTTCTATTTCAAACAAATATAAAATCAATTTGCACCCATATAGGCCCGTTTATTTACTGTCTCATATATACAACCATGACATGGATTATCTGCATGGAAACATCCAAATCAGACAATGCACCATTAGAAAAAATTAGGGGCTCTCCAGATGCAATAACATATTGCATCTCAATATCATAGATAGATAGACAGAAATTTTAACGTCTGCAAAAATGAATCTAAGAACTGGGTGAAGGTGCTGGAGCAAGATCAGAGGCGCCAAGTTGTTGAAGCATAGCTCTGGTGTTGGGTGAGAGCACCATAGATTCAGAGACGAGGCGACGAAAAGAGGGGTGCAAGAAGGAGCATACATGGGGAAGGTAAACACCTGCAAATACAATTAGGGGTATTTAGGTTGCAAATACAATTAGGGGTATTTAGGTCAGGAACAAAATTTGAGCCAGACACAAATTTGCGTCCTAAACAAAATTTGGGACAGTACTCACCTTCTTCGGCAGCAAGCTTGGTAAACAGGTCCACCAGATTAGGGCAATTATTCTGGCAAGCGGGAGAGCAGAGCTTGGAGGCGAAGCTCCGGCTTGCCATTCCGTCGGTGGATATGCCGATCGACAGCCGCTCTACTCCGCAGGATTTTAAGCATTCTTCTGTCTCGATCCATCCCTTTTTCTGCGTCACTATGCTCGAAGTCTGCATCAAATTTGTGAGTAATTCTCATCCTATCAAATTATTTATCTTTTTGAATCGTCGGATTTGAAGCTTGCCTGGCATAGATAGATGAACTCGCCGTCATTGGTTGGGTATTTCTCAAGCACGCATCTAGCCCCTGAAGATGACACAGCAAATGCGCAGTCTTCAACTTGTAGCTCTTCACAATCTAGTCCCCCTGCGTTAACATAGCCAAAATTTCTTCTGTTAGATTCTGCAAGCAATAAAGAGTTGTTTTTAAGTGTGAAAGATGGATTACCTAGGACTTTCACCACGAAACAGAGCAGGAAACAAAGATAAATTCTTGAGATGGCCATTTTGAGGGCTGGATTATGTGCACAGATGAAAAGATGACAGATTTATGTGAGGGGGAGGAGAAAGATCTAGTCTGTTTAGGATGATTTTTGCAAGAGGAAGAATTATTCTGGTGAAAAATTATATGTCTTCTAGCCAAAGCAGGACATATAAATCTGGGCGAGAGGTTGATCCAGAGTATGCCATTCTTCTGTTTTTATAGTGCTGTAGCACGCGTGAAAGGAGTTTGGAAGCCTCTCTTTAACGTGTTAAGACTTTGCTCATGGCCCCCTTCGTAACTCTGGTTATTTAAGTAGTCTGACTAATGAATAAAAAGTTCCTTCTTTCTACTAGTTGACGGTTGCAAGGTTGGTTCCTTTGAACGTTCTTCTTTGTCTTTACCTGCATCCTTTGTGGTAAAGACCATCAAATCATGAGAGGACCAGCGTGCTCCTTAATACTCAAGTCTCCATTAAAATCATCTCCTACCACACACAATCTATCATGTTAAGTTACATTCTTCCACATGGGGATTGCACATGTTTAGACTTCCATAAAATGGTTCCATCAATCTATCTACAATACTAATTGCAATTCCACATAAAATATAGTAGATTGAGGAGTTCAATCTCTAGAGCGTTACCAATTCAACCCACCTCAAATACATCGAGCGCAAGAGAAGAAACAAGAGAATCTAGCAGGTGGAGACAAATGCTACTCTACATGTACAAACCAAACAAGCTACCTTACCATGTTGCATCCCTTCATCTCCCTGTGTCCTCTTGCTTAGCAAGATCTAAAGCTAAAATTAAAGCCCCCTTTGCTTTTAAAAACTTTTCTAATCAATCTTAGAAGTAGCACCGCTATCTATATCCAACAAGCTCAAGACTGCATTTAAAGCTATTATCACGCGTTGAAAGAGTAATTTAGCCATAAAAAGCCACATTGATAAAACGTTGACATGGCTCATTGGGCCCATGCCCCACATACCCTCCCCGCCCCCCCTCTTCCCCTCCCCCAGTCCAATCTTATTCCTAACTTCATCGTGTCCTACATCCGCCCATCAAATGTGTTAGTCCACTAGTGTCACACCACAACTCAAACCAGTCCCTTGAGGTCTGCACACAAGGATTATTAAGGACACTGCATCTTGCCCTAGTGTTATGCCATAACAGAGCATAAAAGCCAACGCTTAGGAACTATAACATTCAACTATCGGCTTCTAGTACTTTGTACAATTACAAGTCCAAAGCAAAGCATGATCATTCACCTCGCACTCCTTTCATCCGAATACAAACCTCTCAACATTGTACTCGAATGTAGCAGTCCTCGTGTCTAAAAGGAAATTACCGCTGGCATAGTTAAGGTATATAGTGGAGAGCAATGAGCCCTTGATGGGCGTACATGACCATATGGGATCTCTAGTAACCACCAAACCAATGTGTGGTCCGAAAATGATTGGTAGGACATAAGTGATAATTAGTCTAAGGGAACTGAAATATAAGTGAAATATGAATCCAGCACTTGCACTAAGTGTTGACTAAAGAGGTGGTCTTACTACAACAGTTGGCGGTATTGTCACAAGATCTTCATTAAAATCATGAGAGAGCGAGCTTCCATGCAAATCCCTCAGATGTTGTTTTTACATAAAGATAGTAATTATAGATCTGCAAAGCTCAATTTCAGAAAGACAGTTATATCCAATGGACCAATAATAGTACAAAGCATTGTTCATAGGTTACAACTTAAACAAAGGGCATAAGCATGTTGTAGTGTACCTTAAAAAAAATTATTTAGGGACTATAAAACTACAATCATAGGCGCCTCCAATCATAAATGACTATAAGCGAAACGAGAGGTGCGCACAAGACCCAACATACAATCTAGGTCGTAGGATCGATGAATCTGACGACTGTGGTAGTCCAGGGTGCACTTCGTTTAGAATATGTAGCAAAATAACAGGGAGTTCCAGGGGGACTTGATATCGATGTAAAAATAACAATTCCTGAAACCATAGACCATATATCCCTAAAATAATTGAATGGGTTGTTATAAAAAAAAACATAGATTCAAGATAAAAAAAATCACATTAGCTTACTAGGTATATTGGTTAATGTAGTCTTATTAGGATATTGAGTTATTTTGGTAGAGGTTCGAGCCCCCGTATTTCATATTCTAAAATCTTAGGCAAAGCCGTATAGAGGTTTGATATTCAACCTTAGGCGAAATCGTATTTCATATTTCAAAATCATAATAAATGACTATAAGCTAAACGAGAGGTGCGCACAGGACCCAACATACAATCTAGGTCGTAGGATCGATGAATCTGACGACTGTGGTAGTCCAGGGTGCACTTCATTTAGAATATGTAGCAAAATAACGGGGCGTTCTAGAGGGATTTGATATCGATGTAAAAATAACAAATCCTGAAACCATAGACCATATATCCCTAAAACAATTTTATGGGTTGTTATAAAAAAAACATAGATTCAAGATAAAAAACTAATCACATTAGCTTACTAGGTATATTGGTTAAAGTAGTCTTATTAGGATATTGAGTTATTTTGGTAGAGGTTCGAGCCCCCGTATTTCATATTCTAAAATCTTAGGCAAAGCCGTATAGAGGTTTGATATCAAAACCTTAGGCGAAATCGTATTTCATATTTCAATATCATAGGCGCCTCCAATCATAAATGACTATAAGCGAAACGAGAGGTGTATACAGGACCCAACATACAATCTAGGTTGTAGGATCGATGAATCTGACGACTGTGGTAGTCCAGGATGCACTTCTTTTAGAATATGTAGCAAAATAACAGGGGGTTCCAGAGGGATTTGATATCGATGTAAAAATAACAATTCCTGAAACCGTAGACCATATATCCCTAAAACAATTGAATTGGTTGTTATAAAAAAACATAGATTCAAGATAAAAAACTAATTACATTAGCTTACTAGGTATATTGGTTAAAGTAGTCTTATTAGAATATTGAGTTATTTTGGTAGAGGTTCGAGCCCCCGTATTTCATATTCTAAAATCTTGGGCAAAGCCGTATAGAGGTTTGATATCAAAACCTTAGGCGAAATCGTATTTCATATTTCAAAATCATAGGCACCTCCTCATAAATGACTATAAGCGAAATGAGAGGAAGAATTATTCTGGTGAAAAAATTATCTGTTTTTGCAAGAGGAAGAATTATTCTGGTGAAAAATTATATGTCTTCTAGCCAAAGCAGAACATATAAATCTGGGCGAGAGGTTGATCCAGAGTATGCCATTCTTCTGTTTTTATAGTGTTGTAGCACACGTGAAAGGAGTTTGGAAGCCTCTCTTTAACGTGTTAAGATTTTGCTCATGGCCCCCTTCGTAACTCTGGTTATTTAAGTAGTCTGACTAATGAATAAAAAGTTCCTTCTTTCTAATAGTTGACGGTTGCAAGGTTGGTTCCTTTGAACGTTCTTCTTTGTCTTTACCTGCATCCGTTGTGGTAAAGACCATCAAATCATGAGAGGACCAGCGTGCTCCTTAATACTCAAGTCTCCATTAAAATCATCTCCTACCACACACAATCTATCATGTTAAGTTACATTCTTCCAAATGGGGATTGCACATGTTTAGACTTCCATAAAATGGTTCCATCAATCTATCTATAATACTAATTGCAATTCCACATAAAAATATAGTAGATTGAGGAGTTCAATCTCTAGAGCGTTATCGATCCAACCCACCTCAAATACATCGAGCGCAAGAGAAGAAACAAGAGAATCTAGCAAGTGGAGACAAATGCCACTCTACATATACAAACATACCTCCAAAAACAAAAAATGAAATTAAATACCTATTTCCTTTATCGCACCCTTAACAACACCGCTCCTCGGTGCAAACTACCAGCCACCACCACACATTACCGCCCCATTTGAAGGACACAAAGGCGCTGCAGTACCTTGCCCGTGCATCGGGGAGATGTTCGGCTGCTGGACACTCATCCTCGAACCTTTTGGCGCAGAGTGCTTGAAGGCCAGCCCCAGCCTACAGGGACATCACACCCGGCGTGGGAACAATACCCACAACAGCTCTATGACCCACCGGGGGACGCCAGTCGCCCATACCCCCACGGGATGGCCCCCATTGGTTCTCGCGGAGGAGGATGTTGTGGAGGGCCCCGCAGAACGTGGCTAATGGGAAGGCGGTGACCTCGATGGTATGCGTCGCCGAAGTTACTCAAATGGGCAAAGCGGCCCGGTGTCGATCCTCACTACCTTGTTCAACAGAGCATTGCGGGAAGGTTTCCCAAACAATGGACCACAAGCGGGTTGTCCCCATTCACAAGGCGACCCACACCTGTCCGACCAATTACAGGACGATCATGGTCGGTTTAGTATTTGCCAAACCTGTTGGGTCGGCATTCTCGGCGGTAGTGACCGACCCGAGGCGGCAGGATGTGCGAGCCCTCACACAAGCGGGCTTTAGACCTTGCCACTCAACGATTGACCATATCTTTACATCTGCGGGCGATTGAAGATTGAAGATGAAACCATCTAAGGGGACTTGTATTGTTTGCTTTGTGGACTTCGCAAAGGCTTTTGATACGATCCCCGAAAAGCTATATTAGATGCGTCAACCGAGGTTGCCCATTTGCATCTGCAATGCCATGTACTGGTCATGAGAGAGTTGTTTTGGCGGGGATGCACCGACGCCAAGCATTCACCAAGATATCGGGGTCCCAAGCAGGTCTGCCCCTCTCACCAACACTTTTGGCCTCTACATTGACCCGGTTAGAGCCCCGCTTCTGCGAGCATGGGGGATGGCATCACGGCTTTTGCACCGGGTCATCCGCCCACTCATCTATGCGAGACGATGTTGACCTTCCCGCCCACACCCCGAAGCTATCGCGATCTCATCTGGATGCCCTAGACACATACGCCATCCCTCGCACATGCGCGTGAATCGCCAAGACCAGGGTGGTTCTCATATCCTCTTCACGCCACCCTATGCCTCCTGCACTCACATATCGGGGACAGCCTGTGGAGGTCACGCCCACCTACAAGTACCTAGGGGTGGAGTTCCCCTCCAAGGGGGATTCACATAGTTTTGGCCGTACAAACCATGTGAGTGACCCGAAGGGTTTATTTTTCCCTTAAACCGTATATATACTGCATCCTAGGGGTAGCTTTTGGGGTTTTAGGGCGATTTTAGCAATCGTATGTGGTCGGAAAGGGGTTTCTAGAAAATTTCAAACACGTATACAAGGGGGTTTTTGCCGACACCTTGCACGCAGGTGGCATACCCCCTATACAATAGGTGCATCCCCCGGGTTCCCCTCCTCACTGTTGGGAGGCGCCCATCCGCCAATGGGACAAGAGGGCGGAAAGCGCTTTATGCCATGCGTATCAACAAATACCGTGCGTAGCTCTATGATTGGGGCCATCACCACATCTGTTTTGCCGGTCGAAATGCCCCTCAGACCTGTGACGGGTCGAGGTTTGGGGCCGTGTCGTCTTTTGGCGACTGAATGACTTGGACCAAAAGTGCATAAGGCATTTTGGCACCGCACTTGGGGTGAAACCTTCACCCCTATCGACCTCCTCCAGCAGAAATTGATTCTTGCCGCCAAATGGCAGCCTTGATAGACACATCGCCTATTTTCGAAAAGTGGTTAATATGGGTGATGCTCGGCCTCGCGACCGGCTTACGGGCCAGGGCCCTGGCCTCGCAGCCGCCTATTGGCCTATTAAGAGGGATCGAAGAGTTCGCCCGATGGAACGCGGTAGAGTACGTGATGCGCAGTAAGTGCACACACAGAGGCCGATCGCGACAGCCCGCTGGGAGTACTGACGCTTTGCTTCCCTTGGCAAGCTCGATCCCGCGCTTTAGAGCAGTCAAAACGCCCATTACAAGGAGCACATCAACCCCTCGGCCGCCCGGGCCCGCAGCTCTACCGCGTTCCCTGCTGCTCCCCTCGGGGTGCCGCAACTCATTGCCGCTTATTCGCCGTGTGCCCACCATCTTCCGCGATCGGTAGATCGCGGAATTGGCGAGCCCCGCCAGACAGCTCTGCCGCCGCCAAACGGTGCCATTGAGGATGAGTCTCACACTTTCCGAGTTGCCCAAAGATTCACCGATCCGCCTCGATATGTTCCCTTTAGACGCACGGACTTGCCCCTACATTTGCCGATGAACACACCGGCAATACGTGCTCGGGGTCGTACATTGTTCGGTACCGGATCTGCGAGCCCACCTTTGCCCCCTTTGGCCGTCCAGTCCATCGGGCACTACTGGTGCACGGTACATGAGTGTATATATTTGTGTTTTTGCATTTCGTATATTGGAACAGTTTGTCAAGTAGGGTCGATTCTTTGCCATCGGTTTTCCAAAAACCCTTCGAGGCGGGGGTTTTTTAATCCGGGTAGTAATCCGCTTGCTGCGCTTTTGTATTGGGTCCCATAGACCAATTGGTCTCCGTGGACGATAAAAATACCTTCCTTCCTTCCTTCCTTGGGTTTTTATGCCTAAAACAATCATAACGTCCTAGGGCGTTATCACGAAGGCTTATAACACCCTCGGAGCAGGGTGTTAAGGGAGATAACGCCATGGCCCTCGGGCGTTAATGGGAAAAGAAATTCTCGGGCAATATGGCCATGGCCAAAATGGCTCGGGCGTGCGCCCGTACGCCCTCGCCATTTTGGCCATGGCCATATTGCCCGAGAATTTTATTCCCATAATGCCCTCTGGCCAGGGCATTATCTACCCCATCCATCTCCATCCTCTATGACTACTACTTTTTGACGATCTAAACAACCCAAACAAGCTACCTTACCTATGTTGCATCCTTTCATCCCCCTGTGTCCTCTTGCTTAGCAAGATCTAAAGCTAAAATCAAAGTCCCCTTTGCTTTTAAAAACTTTTCTAATCAATCTTAGAAGTAGCATCGCTATCTATATCCAACAAGCTCAAGACTGCATTTAAAGCCATTATCACGCGTTGAAAGAGTAATTTAGCCATAAAAAGCCACATTGATAAAGTGTTGACATGGCTCATTGCGCATATACCCTCCCTGTCCCCCCTCTTCCCCTCCCCCAGCCCAATTTTATTCCTAACTTCATCGTGTCCTACATTCGCCCATTAGATGTGTTAGTCCACTAGTGTCACAACACCAACTCAAACCAGTCCCTTGAGGTCATTGATTGGAAAGATTGTCATGCACACAAGGATTATTAAGGACATCCCATCTTGCCCTAGTGTTACGCCATAATAGAACATAAAAGCCAACGCTTAGATATTCCTTTCATTCGAATACAAACCTCTTAACATTGTACTCGAATGTAACAGTCCTCGTATCTGGAACGAAATTACCGCTGGCATAGTTAAGGTATATAGTGGAGAGCAATGAGCCCTTGATGGGCGTACATGACCATATGGGATTTCTAGTAACCACCAAACCAATGTGTGGTCTAAAATGATTGGTAGGACATAAGTGATAATTAGTCTAAGGGGAATTGAAATATAAGTGAAACTAGTTATGGTGCCTAGCGTTGCCGGGCTTTAGCAAATGTGGATAGTAGAAGGAAGCATGCAATTTTGCATTTGTGGATTTATGTATAATAAATCATGCACAACTTTGTAATGGCAACGAAGTTGTTAGTCTTTTGGTAGGTAATTTATGTGGGTTGAACTTGCAATAGGTTATGTACAGGGCATTTAGCTACCTCTCGAATAGAAAGCACGTACCTATGAGAAAGTGGTGGCTTTGGCAAAAGCACCAGAATTCGTCATTTAAACTTTCTTAAATAGATAAGGTGTTGGAGCCACCTTAGATGTAATGACTATGGCTAGGAACATACATTCATCGACCTTTTTGGCATCATATTTAAGACTGCAAGACAGTTAGTGGCAGAATTAGGTATATGCCCCCAACCATTGGACGTTGAGGTCCTAACTCCTGGTTTTGAAGATTATTGACTAGCAAATCCCATCCATACAAACTAGTGGCTGCCCTAGACAAAACACCAAAGTATTTTTTCCATTTTGTGTTATAGTCAAACAAATAAAAAATCAATTTACACCCATATGGGCTCGTTTATTTAATGTCTCATATATACAACCATGACATGGATTATTTGCGTGGAAACATCCAAATCAGTCAATGCGTCTTTAGAAGAAATTAGAGGCTCTCCAGATGCAATAATGTATTGCATCTCAATGTAAGAAATAATGCAGTGAGATAATAAATCTAAGAACTGGGTGAAGGTGCCGGAGCAGGATCAGAGGCGCCAAGTTGTTGAAGCATAGCTCTGGTGTTGCGTGAGAGCACTATAGGTGCAGAGACGAGACGACGAAAAGAGGGGTGCAAGAAGGAGCATACATGGGGAAGGTAAACACCTGCAAATACAATTAGGGATATTTAGGTTGCAAATACAATTAGGAGTATTTAGGTCAGGAACAAAATTTGAGCCAGGCACAAATTTGCGTCCTGCACAAAATTTGGGACAGTACTCACCTTCTTCGGCAGCAAGCTTGGTAAAGAGGTCCACCAGATTAGGGCAATTATTCTGGCAAGCGGGAGAGCAGAGCTTGGAGGCGAAGCTCCGGCTTGCCATTCCGTCGGTGGATATGCCGATTGAAAACCGCTCTACTCCGCAGGATTTTAAGCATTCTTCTGTCTCGATCCATCCCTTTTTCTGCGTCATTATGCTCGAAGTCTGCATCAAATTTGTGAGTAATTCTCATCCTATCAAATTATTTATCTTTTGAATCGTCGGATTTGAAGCTTGCCTGGCATAGATAGATGAATTCGCCGTCATTGGTTGGGTATTTTTCAAGCACGCATCTAGCCCCTGAAGATGACACGGCAAATGCGCAGTCTTCAACTTGTAGCTCTTCACAATCAAGTCCCCCTGCGTTAACATAGCCAAAATTTCGTCTGTTAGATTCTGCAAGCAATAAAGAGTTGTTTTTAAGTGTGAAAGATGGATTACCTAGGACTTTCACCACGAAACAGAGCAGGAAACAAAGACAGATTCTTGAGATGGCCATTTTGAGGGCTGGATTATGTGCACAGATGAAAAGATGACAGATTTATGTGAGGGGGAGGAGAAAGATCTAGTCTGTTTAGGATGATCTTTGTAAGAGGAAGAATTATTCTGGTGAAAAATAATATGCCTTCTAGCCAAAGCAGAAAATATAAATCTGGGCGAGAGGTTGATCCAGAGTATGCCATTCTTCTGTTTTTATAGTGCTGTAGCACGCGTGAAAGGAGTTTGGAAGCCTTTGGGTCTCTCGTTAACGTGTTGAAGACTTTGTTCATGGCCCCCTTCGTAACTCTTGGTTATTTAGTCTTGACTAAATAAAAAGTTCCTTTTTTCTACTAGTTGACGGTTGCAAGGTTGGTTCCTTTGAATGTTCTTCTTTGTCTTTACCTGCATCCTTTGTGGTACAGGCTGAATTTCGTTGCAAATTCTTTGTTTCATAGTATTCAACAATGTATGGCAAGGCCATTGTTATGACCATCAAATCATGAGAGGACTAGCGAGCTCCTTAATACTCAAGTCTCCATGACCTCTATGTAAAAGCCATATTGATCTCCATGACGTTTATAAGATAAAAGCCATATATGGAGCACCGAATGAGATGAACAATCACATCACTTTTAGCCTCTTCGTCTTTGATGTGAATGGATCCACATGGATCCCACCATTGGACAACTTTTGGAACGTAGTTCTACAATTGCAAGAAGATTCTCGAATTTGGTTTGTGTTGCAAAAGTGCTTAAACGTTTTATCATAAAAATGCAAGCCCGAAGTGATATAACTATTTGAGGAATGGTCGTTGGGCTTGAGATTTTATTTAAGCTTTACCAAGCCTAAATGCCAATACAAATACAAGTTTTGAGCTCTAATTCTTAATGACATTGTCGAATCACAATTAAATTTGCATTATAGTATTACAAAAAATTTATCGCGGCGGCCAAGACTACTGCGAACATTTCTCTTCACTAACTAACTTATTAGTTGAAGATTTGGGTGATGTTAAACACTTCACCCACAACATATAGCTTGAAAATCCCTTAAACATATAGCTTGTGATTGCATAGGGAACGTGTATAGGTGGATACAACATGAATATTCCCTTGACCTTTGGGTTTATCTCATATTTATTCCGATTGCTTTCGTGCATGCGCTTGATTCTTCCTCATTAGGGTGTCTACTATCCAAATCAGGCATGTCTCTGGTTGCACTAAAACATCGAATCTTTTGGCCCTTAGTTGGAGGTGGACGTGAAACATTTAAATTTGGGATTTGAGTGGGAAAAAATGGTTTGCGTACCAAATGCAGAAGCATGGATAGCTTCCCTAATTACTTCTGAGATAAACAGCTAAGAAAGTACATCACTCTTCCTGGAATCTATTACTACACTTGCGAGCTACACTTGTGAAGAAGATGTAAGAAGAGCTACACTTGTGAAGAAGATGTAAGAAGATATACACTCGAATTTATGGCACATTAAATTCTTTTTGATGCCTTCAAAAATATTGCACTATCTATGATGACTTTTTAACAAAAAAAAATATAGCAAACTTTCGATTAGATGAAAGGACCGATTGTCTTTTAAGGACTTTGTGGCGTAGTAACCATGGCCGATGTTGCCATGAAAGGGCCTATATTTTTTCGATTTTGAGCAAACAAATTATATTTGGCTTTTGTTTGTAACTTTTCTTTGTAGCGGCATGATAGAATATTACTTCCCAAAAAAGGCCTTTTTTGCTTGCCTTGAAATAGCCGATGAGCACGACTGCTGCAATAATAAGTTGCTACAAAATCCAGTAAGCTTTTATGATGATCTTATACTCCTGCTTTGTAATTTTTTAGTCTTGCAGTTACTCATGTCACTCTTACTCATGTCACTCTGTATTTTCTCAGATGTGTTTGGATAATTGGTGGCTTATATAGCTTTAAACAATTTTTGCAAGTGAGCATGATCATCTAAGAATTCCACTACCCATTAAACAATGAAGGTATTGAAGACAGACATCGCAGCAAATCATTTAGGAAGTGAAAGGGAGCTTTCAAGCTATAAAAATCATAGGAAGGAGTTTGAAAGGCCCATG
Organism: Isoetes taiwanensis; assembly: GCA_021234155.1. Classification (NCBI taxonomy): domain Eukaryota; kingdom Viridiplantae; phylum Streptophyta; class Lycopodiopsida; order Isoetales; family Isoetaceae; genus Isoetes; species Isoetes taiwanensis. The sequence goes on along the minus strand of JAJEKV010000055.1, from coordinate 583,324 downwards.
AGAAATTGAACCGAGTTCACGGTTTTGAGTAAGAACTCTTGCATAATCCAAGGTAAGTTGGGTATAATTATCCCTAGAAACAAACTGGATCTGTATCAAATGCACTAAACCATACTAGATTGTTCCATTGCCGCCTCCATAGAGGCAATTTTTCCCATTTGAGCAGGCTAGTAGAGCTTCAAAAACATGGCATAGCAGAGGACGATGACATGCTCGCAAAAGCAATGGAAACTGCAGAGTTTTTGAGCTTTGATTTACAGCCATGCCGAAAGAGCACGAATGCGATTTACAGGGATGGGCAAAAGGGGCTCCGTTTTGGCCTCTTCTTCGACTTCAAAAAATCTGCGAAGAATTCAGTTCTGGAGCGAGCTGGTAGAACAGAGGATTCAAAAGCAAGAAAGTCTATTTCCATCCGATCTCTTCATCGATTTCAAGCCCGCCCCAATCTTCTTCTAAGACCAAATGGCTGAGTGGGTGCCTTCAGGATATGACTGGAACGCTCATGAATGGGGGATGGCAAGAAGAAAAGATCACAGAGATGATTGGAGTATCTAGATCATCTCTTGGTCCATCAAAATCATAAGAAAAATGCTTTAGCCTGCAAGGTGGATGATATATCCAAATCCTTGGAGTATGCCAGATTCAGCATACAGGATGTGGCAAAAGCTTTGGGTTTGGAACAAAATGCCGGATTAGCTATTGGGTCACTCCATATCCGCACGGATTGGAAGGCTTGGAGATCTAATTGCTCAGCCTGAAGAAACCATCCGAGACATGAAAAATCCGTTAGCGTCACTATATTCTTCTAGACGCCATAAATGCATGATAAGTGCATATCATAAATCGTCGTGGTTAGGTTGGATATTAAAACATTGGCCTACCCGCGTGGCCGGAGGGCTTCTTGAACAAATTCTATTAAACAAATAACGTATCAAACAAAACGATAATGCATTAGATATGAGTGATAGTTATATCTTGGGCCTTTGAGGCCAAAATCATGGTGAATATTTTAGGGATCAAGGCATGATAGCCTGAAACCCTAAAATCAGAATACTAAGTTTATTAAATACATCTAAAACTTAAATCTAAAAACATCAACTATGCAATGGTTATATCAAAAGTTGAGCATGTAGATTCAAAAATACATTAAATATACTCCTTGAGAATTGTACCTGAGCATGACCATAAAAATTATATATATACCTCATTAGGGAACGTCTATTTCTACTCCAAGAAGTGGTAATGTCGGCCAGAATTTCCTGGTTAGCTCTCCCATGCATGGAATCAGCATCGGCCCATCGCAGCTCATGCATCCTCGACCCCGGATGGCCCATCGGCCTTCAAGCATGCTCCAATGCATGCATCAGAAGTCCCATCGATGGATGGGGCGTATAACTGCACACAAACTGTATCGGTCTGATAATTCCCTGCCACCCTTTTTTTTTCACCTGCACTGAGCTGCTCCAACTACATCCACGTATTCCAACTGCCACTTTTCCACATAAAATCCAGGTCCACAATCTTTTTCGATCCTTTTAACTTCAGAAAAATTCCCCTTTGCAACTCTTCCCTTGTTTTCTGCACATTGAATAACTGAGTGCAAGAACGTAGCGTAATGACATGAAGGTCGATGGAGGCCTACTTAGAAGCTGAGAGGTTGGACCCTGATGTCGCCCACGTGAGTAATGGTTACTGATTGATCCCTGATTTTTGCTTCTTGGTTCACAGAATGGAATCCTAAAACCTTAGCATTTGAACTATATTGAATACTTAGTTTCTGATTCTACCTGTCTGTCCCAGAGGCTGAGCTTGATCCACATTCAGCAACCCCCTCCAGGGGCATTTATACGAGATGATTTGGATTGGGAATTAGAGTTGCATCCAAGGCCAAAAGCAAGTTCCCATGCTACTGCTTCTGAAGAAGGAATTGATGAGGAGGAGCAATTTGTAATTATGGTCTACATGTATTTCATTCCAACAAGTAGAGTTGCAGACTTGGTAAAAGGCAAGGAGAATCGTCCAGGGACCCATACCAATTTTTACAAGCGTGATTCTCGGTACAGAAAACTAGGACAGCTCAAGAGTTTAGTGGACGAGAACTCGCATCTAAACTTTGTCAAGTAAGTAATCTTCTTGCAATTTCTATCATTGACTATAAAAAATGAATCGTACCAAGCTTACAATATAGGTTACAACTTTGCTTACAATTTAACTACAAGCTTACAATATAGGTTACAATTTTGCTTACAATTTAACTACATAGGAGCAAAACAAGTGTTAAACGAGGCTGCTTGTGCCACTTTCAAGCCTGTTGTACCTAAAGCATGAGTACACAAGTTAACTTTCTATGAGATGATCCATATTGATAACAAGGAACAGGTTTGCCATGGTAGTGGAGATCCAATGTGCAAGAACACTAGGCTTGAGCTTGCACCTCGGTTGTCCAAGGAATAGAATAGAATAGAATAGAATAGAATAGAATAGAAGAAGGATTTGGGCTAAGGATTTCATGCAACAAAACATGTAGATGTGCTTAGCCACTTATTATTATTTTTTATGTGCTTTTGTGATGTTCATATTCTTTGTTTCTTTCGTTACTGTGATCGAGCTTACGCCCCATCTTTTGTATTGGGTCCGATAACCCGATTGGGTTTTCGTGGACGTTAAAAATTTCTATCTATGTCTAAAATATGACTTATGGAATGCAACAGGATGTAAAGAGGATATTCAATTTGTGGGATAACTAAAGGAGGTACTCAACTTGCACAATACATACCTTAGCTTAGACGAGTCTAATACCCCCTTGGGTGTTCGACTTGTGCATTGAAGGTGTGAGTTTAGACGAGTCTAATACCCCCTTTTTTTCGGGAAAGCAGTTTCGGCAAAGGAGTTTTCCCACCTTGGAGGTATTCGACTTGCCTAATATCAACTTGAAATTAGCGGTATTCGACTTGTGGAATAACCCTGCATATCCACGAGCCCCTATTCCACAAGTCTAATAATACCCCCACTGGAATCCAAGCCTAAATCGGGAGCCAATAAATGCACCGAGAAAAAATAAAAGTAGCAGCAAGAATAATAAAGAAAAGGACAAGTGGCAAAAATCAGCGTGGAGAATATGGTGGAAAAGAAAAGCAATTAGAGAAAGGACAAAAAGGTAACATGGAAATAACCTGCAAGAAAGGGAAAAAAAATTGTCTCTTTGTGGGTGGCAACGAGCTATCTCCACATCATTATGGTCCCGGCAAAGGAACCATAATGATGTGGAGATTTTCTACTCCCCCGCATCATTCAATAGTGCGGTAGATTTTGTGAGAAAAATGGTAATAAGAACTTAGAGCCTTTCAAAATATATAAACATAAGGGCATATATGAAAGATAATAGAATGGAGTGAGCAAGACAAAACAAGGCATATGACAAAGAAAGCTTGAAAATTTGGAGATAAAACGTATGTGGAAGAAAGCTTGAAAATATGGAGATGGAAAAATAATGTAAGGAAAAGAAGAAAAAAAATATAAGAACTTTTATGGAAGATCGAAAAATCACCACTTTTTATTCAAATAGGATAAATACAAGAAACTCTCCTAGAGAGTGTTATCCAGGTCACTATGAGTTCTAATTCTTAATGACATTGTCAAATGACAATTAAATTTGTATTATAGTATTACAAGAAATTTATCGCGGGCGGCGAAGACCATCATAACCTTTCTCTTCACTAACTAAGTCATTAGTTGAAGATTTGGGCGATGTTGAAACACTTCACCTATAACATATAGCTTGAAAATCCCTAAACATATAGCTTGTGATTGCATAGAGAACGTGTATAGGCGGATACAACATGAATATTCCCTTGACCTTTGGGTTTATCTCATATTTATTCCGATTGCTTTCGTGCATGCGTTTGATTCTTCCTCATTATTGTGTCTACTGTCCAAATCAGGCATGTCTCTGGTTGCACTAAAACATCGAAACTTTTGGCCCTTAGTTGGAGGTGGACGTGAAACATTTAAATTTGGGATTTGAGTGGGAAAAAAATGGTTTTGCGTACCAAATGCATGCGTAAGCATAGATAGCTTCCCTAATTACTTCCGAGATAAAGAGCTAAGAAAGTACATCACTCTTCCTGGAATCTATTACTACACTTGCGAGCTACACTTGTGAAGATGTAAGAAGATGCACATCAAATTTATGGCACATTAAATTCTTTTTGATGCCTTCAAAAATATTGCACTATCTATGATGACTTGTTAACAAAAACAAATATAGCAAACCTTCGATTAGATGAAAGGACCGATTGTCTTTTAAGGACTTTGTGGCGTAGTAATCATGGCTGATGTTGCCATGAAAGGGCCCATATTTTTTCAATTTTGAGCAAACAAATGATATTTAGCTTTTGTTTGTAACTTTTCTTTGTAGCGGCATGACAGAATATTACTGCCCAAAAGGCCTTTTTTTGCTTGCTCCTAAGATAACAGAGCAAAGATCCGTGATAAAAGGGGGTTAGATGTCGTGTCTTGAAATAGCCGATGAGCACGACTTCTGCAATAATAAGTTGCTACAAAATCCATGAACCTTTTATGATGATCTTATACTCCTGCTTTGTAATTTTTTAGTCTTGCAGTTACTCATGTCACTGTGTATTTTCTCAGATGTGTTTTGATAATTGGTGGCTTATATAGCTTTAAACAATTTTTGCAAGTGAGCATGATCATCTAAGAATTCCACTATCCATTAAACAATGAAGGTATTGAAGACAGATATCGGTGGCCTATATAGCTTTAAACTATTTTTGCAAGTGAGCATGATCATCTGAGAATTCCACTACCCATTAAACAATGAAGATATTGAAGACAGACATCGCAGTAAATCATTTAGGAAGTGAAAGGGAGCTTTCAAGCTATAAAAATCATAGGAAGGAGTTTGAAAGGCCCATGAGAAATTGAACTGGGTTCACGGTTTTGAGTAAGAACTCTTGCATAATCCAAGGTAAGTTGGGTATAATTATCCCTAGGAACAAACTGGATCTGTATCAAATGCACTAAACCATACTAGATTGTTCCAGTGCCGCCTCCATAGAGGCAATTTTTCCCGTTTGAGCAATTTTTCCCGTCTGAGCAGGCTAGTAAAGCTTCAAAAATATGGCATAGTAGAGGACGATGATATGCTCGCAAAAGCAATGGAAACTGCTGAGTTTTTGAGCTTTGATTTATGGCCATGCCAAAAGAGCACGAATGCGATTTACAGGGATGGACAGAAGGGGCTCCGTTTTGGCCTCTTCTTCGACTTCAAAAAATCTGCGAAGAATTCAGTTCTGGAGCGAGCTGGTAGAACAGAGGATTCAAAAGCAAGAAAGTCTCTTTCCATCCGATCTCTTCATCGATTTCAAGCCCGCCCCAATCTTCTTCTAAGGCCAAATGGCTGAGTGGGTGCCTTCAGGATATGGCTGGGGGATGGGAAGAAGAAAAGATCACAGAGATGATTGGAGTATCTAGATCATCTCCTGGTCCATCAAAATCATAAGAAAAATGCTTAGTTCCTTGGAATTTAGCCTGCAAGGTGGATGATATATCCAAATCCTTGGAGTATGCCAGATTCAGCATACAGGATGTGGCAAAAGCTTTGGGTTCGGAACAAAATGCGGGATTAGCTATTGGGTCAGCTCCATATCTGGCACGGATTGGAAGGCTTGGAGATCTAATTGCTCTGCCTGCCAAGAAACCATCTGGAGACATGAAAAATCCGTTCGTCACTATATTCTTCTAGACGCCATAAATGCATGATAAGTGCATATCATAAATGCGTCGTGGTTAGGTTGGATATTAAAACATTGGCCTACCAAGCGTGTCCGGAGGGCTTCTTGAACAAATTCTATTAAACAAATAACGTTATCAAATGCGAAAACGATAATGCATTAGATATGAGTGATAGTTATATCTTGGGCCTTTGAGGCCAAAATCATGGTGAATATTTTAGGGATCAAGGCATGATAGCCCTCAAAACCCTAAAATCAAATACTAAGTTTATTAAATACATCTAAAACTTAAATCTAAAAACATCAACTATGCAATGGTTATATCAAAAGTTGAGCATGTAGATTCAAAAATACATTAAATATACTCCTTGAGAATTGTACCTGAGCATGACCATAAAAATTATATATATACCTCATTAGGTTGTCAACTTGAAGGGAACGTCTATTTCTACTCCAAGAAGTGGTAATGTCGGCCAGAATTTCCTGGTTAGCTCTCCCATGCATGGAATCAGCATCGGCCCATCGCAGCTCATGCATCCTCGACCCCGGATGGCCCATCGGCCTTCAAGCATGCTCCAATGCATGCATCAGAAGTCCCATCGATGGATGGGGCGATAACTGCACACAAACTGTATCGGTCTGATAATTCCCTGCCACCCTTTTTTTTTCACCTGCACTGAGCTGCTCCAACTGCATCCACGTATTCCAACTGCCACTTTTCCACATAAAATCCAGTCCACAATCTTTTTTCGATCCTTTTAACTTCAGAAAAATTCCCCTTTGCAACTCTTCCCTTGTTTTCTGCACATTGAATAACTGAGTGCAAGAACGTAGCGTAATGACATGAAGGTCGATGGAGGCCTACTTAGAAGCTGAGAGATTGGACCCTGATGTCGCCCACGTGAGTAATGGTTACTGATTGATCCCTGGTTTTTGCTTCTTGGTTCACAGAATGGAATCCTAAAACCTTAGCATTTGAACTATATTGAATACTTAGTTTTACGGTTCTACCCGGCCCCCGAGGAGGGCCGAGCTTGATCCACATTCAGCAACCCCCTCCAGGGGCATTTATACGAGATGATTTGGATTGGGAATTAGAGTTGCATCCAAGGCCAAAAGCAAGTTCCCATGCTACTGCTTCTGAAGAAGGAATTGATGAGGAGGAGCAATTTGTAATTATGGTCTACATGTATTTCATCCCAACAAGTAGAGTTGCAGACTTGGTAAAAGGCAAGGAGAATCGTCCAGGGACCCATACCAATTTTTACAAGCGTGATTCTCGGTACAGAAAACTAGGACAGCTCAAGAGTTTAGTGGATGAGAACTCGCATCTAAACTTTGTCAAGTAAGTAATCTTCTTGCAATTTCTATCATTGACTATAAAAAATGAATCGTACCAAGCTTACAATATAGGTTACAACTTTGCTTACAATTTAACTACAAGCTTACAATATAGGTTACAATTTTGCTTACAATTTAACTACATAGGAGCAAAACAAGTGTTAAACGAGGCTGCTTGTGCCACTTTCAAGCCTGTTGTACCTAAAGCATGAGTACACAAGTTAACTTTCTATGAGATGATCCATATTGATAACAAGGAACAGGTTTGCCATGGTAGTGGAGATCCAATGTGCAAGAACACTAGGCTTGAGCTTGCACCTCGGTTGTCCAAGGAATAGAATAGAATAGAATAGAATAGAATAGAAGAAGGATTTGGGCTAAGGATTTCATGCAACAAAACATGTAGATGTGCTTAGCCACTTATTATTATTTTTTATGTGCTTTTGTGATGTTCATATTCTTTGTTTCTTTCGTTACTGTGATCGAGCTTACGCCCCATCTTTTGTATTAGGTCCGATAACCCGATTGGGTTTTCGTGGACGTTAAAAATTTCTATCTATGTCTAAAATATGACTTATGGAATGCAACAGGATGTAAAGAGGATATTCAATTTGTGGGATAACTAAAGGAGGTACTCAACTTGCACAATACATACCTTAGCTTAGACGAGTCTAATACCCCCTTGGGTGTTCGACTTGTGCATTGAAGGTGTGAGTTTAGACGAGTCTAATACCCCCTTTTTTTCGGGATAGCAGTTTCGGCAAAGGAGTTTTCCCACCTTGGAGGTATTCGACTTGCCTAATATCAACTTGAAATTAGCGGTATTCGACTTGTGGAATAACCCTGCATATCCACGAGCCCCTATTCCACAAGTCTAATAATACCCCCACTGGAATCCAAGCCTAAATCGGGAGCCAATAAATGCACCGAGAAAAAATAAAAAGTAGCAACAGAAGAATAATAAAGAAAAGGACAAGTGGCAAAAATCAGCGTGGAGAATATGGTGGAAAAGAAAAGCAATTAGAGAAAGGACAAAAAGGTAACATGGAAATAACCTGCAAGAAAGGGAAAAAAAATTGTCTCTTTGTGGGTGGCAACGAGCTATCTCCACATCATTATGGTCCCGGCAAAGGAACCATAATGATGTGGAGATTTTCTACTCCCCCGCATCATTCAATAGTGCGGCAGATTTTGTGAGAAAAATGGTAATAAGAACTTAGAGCCTTTCAAAATATATAAAACATAAGGGCATATATGAAAGATAATAGAATGGAGTGAGCAAGACAAAACAAGGCATATGACAAAGAAAAGCTTGAAAATTTGGAGATAAAACGTATGTGGAAGAAAGCTTGAAAATATGGAGATGGAAAAATAATGTAAGGAAAAGAAGAAAAAAAATATAAGAACTTTTATGGAAGATCGAGTGCACCACTTTTATTCAATAGGATAAATACAAGAAACTCTCCTAGAGAGTGTTATCCAGGTCACTATGAGTTCTAATTCTTAATGACATTGTCAAATGACAATTAAATTTGTATTATAGTATTACAAGAAATTTATCACGGGCGAAAGACCATCATAACCTTTCTCTTCACTAACTAAGTCATTAGTTGAAGATTTGGGCGATGTTGAAACACTTCACCTACAACATATAGCTTGAAAATCCCTAAACATATAGCTTGTGATTGCATAGAGAACGTGTATAGGCGGATACAACATGAATATTCCCTTGACCTTTGGGTTTATCTCATATTTATTCCGATTGCTTTCGTGCATGCATTTGATTCTTCCTCATTATTGTGTCTACTGTCCAAATCAGGCATGTCTCTGGTTGCACTAAAACATCGAAACTTTTGGCCCTTAGTTGGAGGTGGACGTGAAACATTTAAATTTGGGATTTGAGTGGGAAAAAATGGTTTGCGTACCAAATGCAGAAGCATAGATAGCTTCCCTAATTACTTCCGAGATAAAGAGCTAAGAAAGTACATCACTCTTCCTGGAATCTATTACTACACTTGCGAGCTACACTTGTGAAGATGTAAGAAGATGCACATCAAATTTATGGCACATTAAATTCTTTTTGATGCCTTCAAAAATATTGCACTATCTATGATGACTTTTTAACAAAAACAAATATAGCAAACCTTCGATTAGATGAAAGGACCGATTGTCTTTTAAGGACTTTGTGGCGTAGTAATCATGGCTGATGTTGCCATGAAAGGGCCCATATTTTTTCAATTTTGAGCAAACAAATGATATTTAGCTTTTGTTTGTAACTTTTCTTTGTAGCGGCATGACAGAATATTACTGCCCAAAAGGCCTTTTTTTGCTTGCTCCTAAGATAACAGAGCAAAGATCCGTGATAAAAGGGGGTTAGATGTCGTGTCTTGAAATAGCCGATGAGCACGACTGCTGCAATAATAAGTTGCTACAAAATCCATGAACCTTTTATGATGATCTTATACTCCTGCTTTGTAATTTTTTAGTCTTGCAGTTACTCATGTCACTGTGTATTTTCTCAGATGTGTTTTGATAATTGGTGGCTTATATAGCTTTAAACAATTTTTGCAAGTGAGCATGATCATCTAAGAATTCCACTACCCATTAAACAATGAAGGTATTGAAGACAGATATCGGTGGCCTATATAGCTTTAAACTATTTTTGCAAGTGAGCATGATCATCTGAGAATTCCACTACCCATTAAACAATGAAGATATTGAAGACAGACATCGCAGTAAATCATTTAGGAAGTGAAAGGGAGCTTTCAAGCTATAAAAATCATAGGAAGGAGTTTGAAAGGCCCATGAGAAATTGAACTGGGTTCACGGTTTTGAGTAAGAACTCTTGCATAATCCAAGGTAAGTTGGGTATAATTATCCCTAGGAACAAACTGGATCTGTATCAAATGCACTAAACCATACTAGATTGTTCCCAAAGCCTCCATAGAGGCAATTTTTCCCGCTTGAGCAATTTTTCCCGTCGAAAGGGCTAGTAAAGCTTCAAAAATATGGCATAGTAGAGGACGATGATATGCTCAAAAAGCAATGGAAACTGCTGAGTTTTTGAGCTTTGATTTATGGCCATGCCAAAAGAGCACGAATGCGATTTACAGGGATGGACAGAAGGGGCTCCGTTTTGGACTCTTCTTCGACTTCAAAAAATCTGCGAAGAATTCAGTTCTAGAGCGAGCTGGTAGAACAGAGGATTCAAAAGCAAGAAAGTCTCTTTCCATCCGATCTCTTCATCGATTTCAAGCCCGCCCCAATCTTCTTCTAAGGCCAAATGGCTGAGTGGGTGCCTTCAGGATATGGCTGGGGGATGGGAAGAAGAAAAGATCACAGAGATGATTGGAGTATCTAGATCATCTCCTGGTCCATCAAAATCATAAGAAAAATGCTTAGTTCCTTGGAATTTAGCCTGCAAGGTGGATGATATATCCAAATCCTTGGAGTATGCCAGATTCAGCATACAGGATGTGGCAAAAGCTTTGGGTTCGGAACAAAATGCTGGATTAGCTATTGGGTCAGCTCCATATCTGGCACGGATTGGAAGGCTTGGAGATCTAATTGCTCTGCCTGAAGAAACCATCTGGAGACATGAAAAATCCGTTCGTCACTATATTCTTCTAGACGCCATAAATGCATGATAAGTGCATATCATAAATGCGTCGTGGTTAGGTTGGATATTAAAACATTGGCCTACCGCGTGTCGGAGGGCTTCTTGAACAAATTCTATTAAACAAATAACGTATCAAACAGAAAACGATAATGCATTAGATATGAGTGATAGTTATATACTGGGCCTTTGAGGCCAAAATCATGGTGAATATTTTAGGGATCAAGGCATGATAGCCTGAAACCCTAAAATCTGAATACTAAGTTTATTAAATACATCTAAAACTTAAATCTAAAAACATCAACTATGCAATGGTTATATCAAAAGTTGAGCATGTAGATTCAAAAATACATTAAATATACTCCTTGAGAATTGTACCTGAGCATGACCATAAAAATTATATATATACCTCATTAGGTTGTCAACTTGAAGGGAACGTCTATTTCTACTCCAAGAAGTGGTAATGTCGGCCAGAATTTCCTGGTTAGCTCTCCCATGCATGGAATCAGCATCGGCCCATCGCAGCTCATGCATCCTCGACCCCGGATGGCCCATCGGCCTTCAAGCATGCTCCAATGCATGCATCAGAAGTCCCATCGATGGATGGGGCGTATAACTGCACACAAACTGTATCGGTCTGATAATTCCCTGCCACCCTTTTTTTTTCACCTGCACTGAGCTGCTCCAACTGCATCCACGTATTCCAACTGCCACTTTTCCACATAAAATCCAGGTCCACAATCTTTTTCGATCCTTTTAACTTCAGAAAAATTCCCCTTTGCAACTCTTCCCTTGTTTTCTGCACATTGAATAACTGAGTGCAAGAACGTAGCGTAATGACATGAAGGTCGATGGAAGCTGAGAGGTTGGACCCTGATGTCGCCCACGTGAGTAATGGTTACTGATTGATCCCTGATTTTTGCTTCTTGGTTCACAGAATGGAATCCTAAAACCTTAGCATTTGAACTATATTGAATACTTAGTTTCTGATTCTACCTGTCTGTCCCAGAGGCTGAGCTTGATCCACATTCAGCAACCCCCTCCAGGGGCATTTATACGAGATGATTTGGATTGGGAATTAGAGTTGCATCCAAGGCCAAAAGCAAGTTCCCATGCTACTGCTTCTGAAGAAGGAATTGATGAGGAGGAGCAATTTGTAATTATGGTCTACATGTATTTCATCCCAACAAGTAGAGTTGCAGACTTGGTAAAAGGCAAGGAGAATCGTCCAGGGACCCATACCAATTTTTACAAGCGTGATTCTCGGTACAGAAAACTAGGACAGCTCAAGAGTTTAGTGGACGAGAACTCGCATCTAAACTTTGTCAAGTAAGTAATCTTCTTGCAATTTCTATCATTGACTATAAAAAATGAATCGTACCAAGCTTACAATATAGGTTACAACTTTGCTTACAATTTAACTACAAGCTTACAATATAGGTTACAATTTTGCTTACAATTTAACTACATAGGAGCAAAACAAGTGTTAAACGAGGCTGCTTGTGCCACTTTCAAGCCTGTTGTACCTAAAGCATGAGTACACAAGTTAACTTTCTATGAGATGATCCATATTGATAACAAGGAACAGGTTTGCCATGGTAGTGGAGATCCAATGTGCAAGAACACTAGGCTTGAGCTTGCACCTCGGTTGTCCAAGGAATAGAATAGAATAGAATAGAATAGAAGAAGGATTTGGGCTAAGGATTTCATGCAACAAAACATGTAGATGTGCTTAGCCACTTATTATTATTTTTTATGTGCTTTTGTGATGTTCATATTCTTTGTTTCTTTCGTTACTGTGATCGAGCTTACGCCCCATCTTTTGTATTGGGTCCGATAACTCGATTGGGTTTTCGTGGACGTTAAAAATTTCTATCTATGTCTAAAATATGACTTATGGAATGCAACAGGATGTAAAGAGGATATTCAATTTGTGGGATAACTAAAGGAGGTACTCAACTTGCACAATACATACCTTAGCTTAGACGAGTCTAATACCCCCTTGGGTGTTCGACTTGTGCATTGAAGGTGTGAGTTTAGACGAGTCTAATACCCCCTTTTTTTCGGGATAGCAGTTTCGGCAAAGGAGTTTTCCCACCTTGGAGGTATTCGACTTGCCTAATATCAACTTGAAATTAGCGGTATTCGACTTGTGGAATAACCCTGCATATCCACGAGCCTAATACCCCTATTCCACAAGCCCCCACTGGAATCCAAGCCTAAATCGGGAGCCAATAAATGCACCGAGAAAAAATAAAAGTAGCAGCAAGAATAATAAAGAAAAGGACAAGTGGCAAAAATCAACGTGGAGAATATGGTGGAAAAGAAAAGCAGTTAGAGAAAGGACAAAAAGGTAACATGGAAATAACCTGCAAGAAAGGGAAAAAAAATTTGTCTCTTTGTGGGTGGCAACGAGCTATCTCCACATCATTATGGTCCCGGCAAAGGAACCATAATGATGTGGAGATTTTCTACTCCCCCGCATCATTCAATAGTGCGGCAGATTTTGTGAGAAAAATGGTAATAAGAACTTAGAGCCTTTCAAAATATATAAACATAAGGGCATATATGAAAGATAATAGAATGGAGTGAGCAAGACAAAACAAGGCATATGACAAAGAAAGCTTGAAAATTTGGAGATAAAACGTATGTGGAAGAAAGCTTGAAAATATGGAGATGGAAAAATAATGTAAGGAAAAGAAGAAAAAAAATATAAGAACTTTTATGGAAGATCGAGTGCACCACTTTTATTCAAATAGGATAAATACAAGAAACTCTCCTAGAGAGTGTTATCCAAGTCACTATGAGTTCTAATTCTTAATGACATTGTCAAATGACAATTAAATTTGTATTATAGTATTACAAGAAATTTATCGCGGCGGCGAAGACCACTGCGAACCTTTCTCTTCACTAACTAAGTCATTAGTTGAAGATTTGGGCGATGTTGAAACACTTCACCTACAACATATAGCTTGAAAATCCCTAAACATATAGCTTGTGATTGCATAGAGAACGTGTATAGGCGGATACAACATGAATATTCCCTTGACCTTTGGGTTTATCTCATATTTATTCCGATTGCTTTCGTGCATGCGTTTGATTCTTCCTCATTATTGTGTCTACTGTCCAAATCAGGCATGTCTCTGGTTGCACTAAAACATCGAAACTTTTGGCCCTTAGTTGGAGGTGGACGTGAAACATTTAAATTTGGGATTTGAGTGGGAAAAAATGGTTTGCGTACCAAATGCAGAAGCATAGATAGCTTCCCTAATTACTTCCGAGATAAAGAGCTAAGAAAGTACATCACTCTTCCTGGAATCTATTACTACACTTGCGAGCTACACTTGTGAAGATGTAAGAAGATGCACATCAAATTTATGGCACATTAAATTCTTTTTGATGCCTTCAAAAATATTGCACTATCTATGATGACTTGTTAACAAAAACAAATATAGCAAACCTTCGATTAGATGAAAGGACCGATTGTCTTTTAAGGACTTTGTGGCGTAGTAATCATGGCTGATGTTGCCATGAAAGGGCCCATATTTTTTCAATTTTGAGCAAACAAATGATATTTAGCTTTTGTTTGTAACTTTTCTTTGTAGCGGCATGACAGAATATTACTGCCCAAAAGGCCTTTTTTTGCTTGCTCCTAAGATAACAGAGCAAAGATCCGTGATAAAAGGGGGTTAGATGTCGTGTCTTGAAATAGCCGATGAGCACGACTGCTGCAATAATAAGTTGCTACAAAATCCATGAACCTTTTATGATGATCTTAAACTCCTGCTTTGTAATTTTTTAGTCTTGCAGTTACTCATGTCACTTTATGTATTTTCTCTCGATGTGTTTTGATAATTGGTGGCTTATATATAGCTTTAAACAATTTTTGCAAGTGAGCATGATCATCTAAGAATTCCACTACCCATTAAACAATGAAGGTATTGAAGACAGATATCGGTGGCCTATATAGCTTTAAACTATTTTTGCAAGTGAGCATGATCATCTGAGAATTCCACTACCCATTAAACAATGAAGATATTGAAGACAGACATCACAGTAAATCATTTAGGAAGTGAAAGGGAGCTTTCAAGCTATAAAAATCATAGGAAGGAGTTTGAAAGGCCCATGAGAAATTGAACTGGGTTCACGGTTTTGAGTAAGAACTCTTGCATAATCCAAGGTAAGTTGGGTATAATTATCCCTAGGAACAAACCGGATCAGATCAAATGCACTAAACCATACTAGATTGTTCGGTCATACTCCATAGAGGCAATTTTTCCCGCTTGAGCAATTTTTCCCCGGCCCGAAAGGTGCTAGTAAAGCTTCAAAAATATGGCATAGTAGAGGACGATGATATGCTCGCAAAAGCAATGGAAACTGCTGAGTTTTTGAGCTTTGATTTATGGCCATGCCAAAAGAGCACGAATGCGATTTACAGGGATGGACAGAAGGGGCTCCGTTTTGGCCTCTTCTTCGACTTCAAAAAATCTGCGAAGAATTCAGTTCTGGAGCGAGCTGGTAGAACAGAGGATTCAAAAGCAAGAAAGTCTCTTTCCATCCGATCTCTTCATCGATTTCAAGCCCGCCCCAATCTTCTTCTAAGGCCAAATGGCTGAGTGGGTGCCTTCAGGATATGGCTGGGGGATGGGAAGAAGAAAAGATCACAGAGATGATTGGAGTATCTAGATCATCTCCTGGTCCATCAAAATCATAAGAAAAATGCTTAGTTCCTTGGAATTTAGCCTGCAAGGTGGATGATATATCCAAATCCTTGGAGTATGCCAGATTCAAAGATACGGGGATGTGGCAAAAGCTTTGGGTTCGGAACAAAATGCTGGATTAGCTATTGGGTCAGCTCCATATCTGGCACGGATTGGAAGGCTTGGAGATCTAATTGCTCTGCCTGAAGAAACCATCTGGAGACATGAAAAATCCGTTCGTCACTATATTCTTCTAGCCGCCATAAATGCATGATAAGTGCATATCATAAATGCGTCGTGGTTAGGAATAGAATAGAATAGAATAGTTTTTTTAACGTCCACGGAGACCAATAGGTCATGGGACCCATACAATGGGCTAGTACAATCATTACTACTAGGATTAAAAAACCCCTGCCTCGAAAGGTTTTCAAGGGAAAAACCTTTGCAGTTATGATGATACTAGACAAGCTTAGATAATGACTACTGAGGGTTCAGTAATTGCAGACGTTTATCTAGAACCTCAAGTATGTATAATGCCAAGTCATGCACAGATGGTTGGATATTAAAACATTGGCCTACCGCGTGTCGATAGGAGGGCTTCTTGAACAAATTCTATCAAACAAATAACGTATCAAACAGAAAACGATAATGCATTAGATATGAGTGATAGTTATATACTGGGTCTTTGAGGCCAAAATCATGGTGAATATTTTAGGGATCAAGGCATGATAGCCTGAAACCCTAAAATCTGAATACTAAGTTTATTAAATACATCTAAAACTTAAATCTAAAAACATCAACTATGCAATGGTTATATCAAAAGTTGAGCATGTAGATTCAAAAATACATTAAATATACTCCTCGAGAATTGTACCTGAGCATGACCATAAAAATTATATATATACCTCATTAGGTTGTCAACTTGAAGGGAACGTCGTATTTCTACTCCAAGAAGTGGTAATGTCGGCCAGAATTTCCTGGTTTCTCCCATGCATGAAATCGGCATCGGCCCATCGCAGCTCATGCATCCTCGACCTCGGATGGCCCATCGGCCTTCAAGCATGCTCCAATGCATGCATCAGAAGCCCCATCGATGGATGGGGCGATAATCGCACACAAACCGTATCGGTCTGATAATTCCCTCGCCACCCTTTTTTCACCGCTTTGAAGCCGCTCCAACCGCATCGACATATTCCAACTGCCACTTTTCCACACAAAATCCAAGTCCACAATCTTTTTCGATCCTTTTAACTTCAGCAAACTTCCCCTTTGCGACTCTTCCCTTGTTTTCTTCACCTTGAATAACTGAATGCAAGAACGCAGCGTAATGACATGAAGGTCGATGGAGGCCTACTTAGAAGCTGAGAGGTTGGATCCTGGATGTCCCCACGTGAGTAATGGTTACTGATTGATCCCTGATTTTTGCTTCTTGGTTCACAGAATGGAATCCTAAAACCTTAGTATTTGAACTATATTGAATACTTAGTTTTACGATTCTACCGCGTCTGTCATCCCGGGTCGAGCTTGATCCACATTCAACAACCCCCTCCAGGAGCATTTACTCGGGATGATTTGGATTGGGAATTAGAGTTGCATCCAAGGCCAAAAGCAAGTTCCCATGCTACACGCTTCAAGAAGGAATTGATGATGAGGAGCAATTTGTAATTATGGTCTACATGTATTTCATTCCAACAAATAGAGTTGCGCACTTGGTAAAAGGCAAGGAGAATCGTCCCAGGGGACCCATATCAATTTTTACAAGCGTGATTCTCGGTACAGAAAACTAGGGCAGCTCAAGAGATTAGTGGACAAGAACTCGCATCTAAACTTTGTCAAGTAAGTAATCTTCTTGCAATTTCTATCATTGACTATCAAAAATGAATCGTACCAAGCTTACAATATAATGTTACAACTTAAACACAATTTAACTAATCTTGACTGTTATGTGACAGCTATTGGTGCGCCTTTAGTCTACATCCAGTTGCAAACCAATCACATAGGAGCAAAACAAGTGTTAAACGGGGCTGCTTGTGCCACTTTCAAGCCAGTTGTACCTAAAGCATGAGTACACCAAGTTAACTTTCTATGAGATGATCCATATTGATAACAAGGAACAGGTTTGCCATGGTAGTGGAGATCCAATGTGCAAGAACACTAGGCTTGAGCTTGCACCTCGGTTGTCCAAGGAGAAGAAGGATTGGGCTAAGGATTTCCTGCAACAAAACATGTAGATGTGCTTAGCCACTTATTATTATTTTTGTTGTGCTCTTGTGATGTTCATATTCTTTGTTTCTTTCATTACTGTGATCGGGCTTACGCCCCATCTTGAGTATTGGGTCCGATAACCCGATTGGGTTTTCGCGGACGTTAAAAATTTCTATCTGTATCTAAAATATGACTTATGGAATGCAACAGGATGTAAAGGGGATATTCAATTTGTGGGATAACTAAAGACAAGTCTAATACCCCCTTGGGTGTTCGACTTGTGTAATGCAGGTGTGAGTTTAGACGAGTCTAATACCCCTTTTTTGTGGGGATAGCAATTCCGGCAAAGGAGTTTTCCCATCTTGGAGGTATTCGACTTGCCTAATATCAACTTGAAATTAGCGGTATTCGACTTGTGGAATAACCCTGCATGTCCACGAGCCTAATACCCCTATTCCACAAGTCTAATACCCCCACTAGAATCCAAGCCCAAATCGGGAGCCAATAAATGCACCGAGAAAAAATAAAAGGAGTAGCAAGAATAATAAAGAAAAGGACAAGTGGCAAAAATCAACATGGAGAATATGGTGGAAAAAAAAAAGCAATTAGAAAAAGGACAAAAAGGTAACATGGAAATAAATTTAAAGAAAGGGAAAAAAAATTGTCTCTTTGTGGGTGGCAACGAGCAGGCTAGTAGAGCTTCAAAAACATGGCATAGCAGAGGACGATGACATGCTCGCAAAAGCAATGGAAACTGCTGAGTTTTTGAGCTTTGATTTACAGCCATGCCGAAAGAACGAATGCGATTTACAGGGATGGGCAAAAGGGGCTCCGTTTTGGCCTCTTCTTCGACTTCAAAAAATCTGCGAAGAATTCAGTTCTGGAGCGAGCTGGTAGAACAGAGGATTCAAAAGCAAGAAAGTCTATTTCCATCCGATCTCTTCATCGATTTCAAGCCCGCCCCAATCTTCTTCTAAGACCAAATGGCCGAGTGGGTGCCTTCAGGATATGGCTGGAACGCTCAGGAATGGGGGATGGGAAGAAGAAAAGATTACAGAGATGATTGGAGTATCTAGATCATCCCCTAGTCCATCAAAATCACAAGAAAAATGCTTAGTTCCTTGGAATTTAGCCTGCAAGGTGGATGATATATCCAAATCCTTGGAGTATGCCAGATTCAGCATACAGGATGTGGCAAAAGCTTTGGGTTCGGAACAAAATGCTGGATTAGCTATTGGGTCAGCTCCATATCTGGCACGGATTGGAAGGCTTGGAGATCTAATTGCTCTGCCTGAAGAAACCATCTGGAGACATGAAAAATCCGTTCGTCACTATATTCTTCTAGCCACCATAAATGCATGATAAGTGCATATCATAAATGCGTCGTGGTTACCTTGGATATTAAAACATTGGCCTACCACATGTCGATAGGAGGGCTTCTTGAACAAATTCTATCAAACAAATAATGTATCAAACAGAAAAGGATAATGCATTAGATATGAGTGATAGTTATATACTAGGCCTTTGAGGCCAAAATCATGGTGAATATTTTAGGGATCAAGGCATGATAGCCTGAAACCCTAAAATCAGAATACTAAGTTTATTAAATACATCTAAAACTTAAATCTAAAAACATCAACTATACAATGGTTATATCAAAAGTTGAGCATGTAGATTCAAAAATACATTAAATATACTCCTCGAGAATTGTACCTAAGCATGACTATAAAAATTATATATATACCTCATTAGGTTGTCAACTTGAAGGGGACGCCGTATTCTACTCCAAGAAGTGGTAATGTCGGCCAGAATTTCCTGGTTAGCTCTCCCATGCATGGAATCGGCATCGGCCCATCGCAGCTCATGCATCCTCGACCTCGGATGGCCCATCGGCCTTCAAGCATGCTCCAATGCATGCATCAGAAGCCCCATCGATGGATGGGGCGTATAACTGCACACAAACTGTATCAGTCTGATAATTCCCTACCACCCTTTTTTTTCCACCTGCATTGAGCTGCTCCAACTGCATCGACGTATTCCAACTGCCACTTTTCCACACAAAATCCAAGTCCACAATCTTTTTCGATCCTTTTAACTTCAGCAAACTTCCCCTTTGCGACTCTTCCTTTGTTTTCTTCACCTTGAATAACTGAGTGCAAGAATGTAGCGTAATGACATGAAGGTCGATGGAGGCCTACTTAGAAGCTGAGAGGTTGGATCCTGATGTCGCCCACATGAGTAATGGTTACTGATTGATCCCTGATTTTTGCTTCTTGGTTCACAGAATGGAATCCTAAAACCTTAGTATTTGAACTATATTGAATACTTAGTTTCTGATTCTACCTGTCTGTCCCAGAGGCTGAGCTTGATCCACATTCAGCAACCCCCTCCAGGAGCATTTACACGAGATGATTTGGATTGGGAATTAGAGTTGCATCCAAGGCCAAAAGCAAGTTCCCATGCTACTGCTTCTGAAGAAGGAATTGATGATGAGGAGCAATTTGTAATTATGGTCTACATGTATTTCATTCCAACAAATAGAGTTGCAGACTTGGTAAAAGGCAAGGAGAATCGTCCAGGGACCCATATCAATTTTTACAAGCGTGATTCTCGGTACAGAAAACTAGGGCAGCTCAAGAGATTAGTGGACAAGAACTCGCATCTAAACTTTGTCAAGTAAGTAATCTTCTTGCAATTTCTATCATTGACTATCAAAAATGAATCGTACCAAGCTTACAATATACGTTACAACTTCGCTTACAATTTAACTAATCTTGACTGTTATGTGACAGCTATTGGTGCGCCTTTAGTCTACATCCAGTTGCAAACCAATTACGTAGGAGGAAAACAAGTGTTAAACGGGGCTGCTTGTGCCACTTTCAAGCCAGTTGTACCTAAAGCATGAGTACACCAAGTTAACTTTCTATGAGATGATCCATATTGATAACAAGGAACAGGTTTGTCATGGTAGTGGAGATCCAATGTGCAAGAACACTAGGCTTGAGCTTGCACCTCAGTTGTCCAAGGAGAAGAAGGATTGGGCTAAGGATTTCATGCAACAAAACATGTAGATGTGCTTAGCCACTTATTATTATTTTTGTTGTGCTCTTGTGATATTCATATTCTTTGTTTCTTTTGTTACTGTGATCGGGCTTACGCCCCATCTTTTGTATTGGGTCCGATAACCCGATTGGGTTTTCGTGGACGTTAAAAATTTCTATCTGTATCTAAAATATGACTTATGGAATGCAACAGGATGTAAAGGGGATATTCAATTTGTGGGATAACTAAAGACGAGTCTAATACCCCCTTGGGTGTTCGACTTGTGTAATGCAGGTTTGAGTTTAGACGAGTCTAATACCCCCTTTTTTTCGAGATAGCAGTTCCGGCAAAGGAGTTTTCCCATCTTGGAGGTATTCGACTTGCCTAATATCAACTTGAAATTAGCGGTATTCGACTTGTGGAATAACCCTGCATTCCACGAGCCTAATACCCCTATTCCACAAGTCTAATACCCCCACTAGAATCCATGCCCAAATCGGGAGCCAATAAATGCACCGAGAAAAAATAAAAGGAGTAGCAAGAATAATAAGGAAAAGGACAAGTGGCAAAAATCAACGTGGAGAATAAAATAAATTGCAAGAAAGGGAAAAAAAATTGTCTCTTTGTGGCAGGCTATCTCCACATCATTATGGTCCCAACAACGGAACCATAATGATGTGGAGATTTCCCACTCCCCCGCATCATTCAATAGTGTGGCAGATTTTGTGAGAAAAATGGTAATAAGAACTTAGCGCCTTTCAAAATATAAGCATAAGGGCATATATGAAAGATAATAGAATGGAGTGAGCAAGACAAAACAAGGTATGACAAAGAAAACTTGAAAATTTGGAGATAAAACGTATGTGGAAGAAAGCTTGAAAATATGGAGATGGAAAAATAATGTAAGGAAAAGAAGATAAAAAATATAAGAACTTTTATGGAAGATCGAGTGCACCACTTTTATTCAAATAGGATAAATACAAGAAACTCTGCTAAAGAGTGTTACCCAGGTCACCATGGGGAAAAGGCTCTCACCACCCTTCCCTGGGCCTGCCACTACCCAGTCTCCATGGGACTTCCAAGAGCCAAAGAGGAGGAGAACAAGTCCCCTCAAGATATTTATAATCGTTTTATATCAATCTTGGTTGTCTTGTCATGATCCTGGCCCTTCTTTTTGACACCCCGTCAATCCTCTTGTTTTTGTCTTCTTGCTTAACAACTAACATAACTTAATATGAGCCCTTGGATTTTAACAACAAGCACAAATAAATCTGGACCTTTAATCTTCTCCCCTTCCTTGAGTGCAATTCTTCTATGTTGATCGATTTGCCAAAAATCTGGTCAAAAGTCATCTCGATGCCCTGGACACATTCTGCCAGACTGACGTGTGCATAAATATGGCCAAGACTAAGGTGGTCTTTATATCATCCTCATGTCAGTCAAGGGCCCTCTCCAGTTACCGGGGGAAAAATATCGAATGCACCTGCCTATAAGTATTTGGGAGTGGAATTCCCTTCTATTATGCACTAGGATGCTTCCAACCGTCTACGAGTGAGCGGGCTAGAAGGTGCTATATGCAATGCAGAATAATAGTCATAGAGTTATATGATCGCGCCCATCTGTCGCATTTGTTCAGGGTCTTGGTGGAGCCTGTTCTTTTAGACGGGGTCGAGGTCCTGTCGTGTCCCTCGCTACCTAGAATGACTTGGAGCAGGTACAGAAAGCTTTCTGCATTGGGGGTCAAGTCCATGTTCCCATATCAAAACCTATGCAGGAGACATGTTTCTTACTCCTTCAGCGGGCGGCCCTTGATTGGCAAATCGTCTACTTTCAGAAAATGGCCATTATGGATGATGCCCATCTCCCTACGCCTGGCTTATACCGTGGCAATGGGGCAACAGTGCCTCAAGACCTACTGGAAGGAAAAACGAGCTACGTGGTTTACCAGATGCAATATGCAAAAGTACAGGTACATACAGGTGCAAACATAGGCAGATCGCCACAACTTGAGGTAGTACCTTGATGCTTGCTTCCTCAGCAAGCTTTAGGATGCCAGTGCTCTTGAACAAGTCAAGACAGCACATTACTAGTGTCACATAAACCCCACATTGAAACAGGTCCTGCAGCGCTATCTGTGTATCCATCTGCCTATGAAAAGATGCTGACACATTGCCTCGATAAGCACAGGTGCAAATCGTCTCCGAATTGAGACAGGCAAAAGGTGCACCATGGTGTATTTTGCCACTTGAGCTAGGGTTTTCTGGTTTTTGGGTTGCCCCTAGGGGGGCAAACCCTTGCTTATGTGGGTTTCTGGCATATCTTAATTATATGCTAGGATGTACTTCGGATATGCTGGTAACTGTTCCAAACCTATTGTTCCCTGTAAATTGGCAGTCGTCTGCGTTCTGTTGTGTCCTACAGGCGTTCCGATGTGTCCTACAGTTCCACCGGCAAAGCGGGTTGATTCAAAACAAAATTGGTTACCCGCGTCTGCTGTGTCCTATAGTTCCACCGGCAAATCGGGTTGATTCAAAACAAAATTGATGGGCTGATTAGCATGAATCCTTTAAGGTTTATGAGGGGATTTGTCTGCATCAAAATTTTCGTCGTGGATTGCCAATTGTGGCACGTAATGTCCTGCATAACATTTTGAATTTCAGAACGTAGATCTTTGATAAGATATGACAGAATATCTCTAATTTGATCTGCTAACCTGCATAGCTTTCGCCCACGATATAAAATTCGTGGTGTTTGTATTGGAGAAATCGTCCAAATCATTTTAACAGGAACAAATATGCATCCTCCGCTGCAGGATTGAAGAAATGGAAACTTTAAATCCCAAAATCGCTTTGAAATTCATGGAAACAACAACAATCAGAAAACAAAAATGTCTGATATATACAGTTCTAGTATCTCCAATTGTGTTGTAATCTGAAGAAGTGTTAGAAAACGAGAATCCAACTCGGCAGGGGACTCTAGGAAGAGCAAATTCGCGGCTAATCAAGGAGGAGAAATTCTGTGAATCAATATGCAGATAAGAAGCAGCTAGATCGAATGTGGATTTTCTCAACATTCAATCCAGAAATTCAGAAAGGAAGCTTAGCATACCTTTGTTCCAAGAGTAGGGGTTTCTGTACAAACCCGTGCCATTAACATGAATGCGAAAAGGGCCAATTTGTTCAGAAGCTCCATAAGCCAGGGAGGAGCAACCCGGCCCTGCGGAACAACAAAAATTTGTTTATTATAACTTGAATCAGAGAATCTGGCTATGGCGGAAATGGAAAAGAAAATGGAAATTGTCTCTTCTTGCATCACAATCAGGCAGATCGCAAATGGAAATTGTCTCTTTTTTGGACGCCCAGATCCGGCGAACTACCCACCTCCGTTCAACCAAAGAACCAGCGGTTTTGTGCTTGATTTTCACGTTGATTTTGTTAGCCAGTAGAACAGAGCTCTTTCGGCTTCGTCTGCCACTGTTACATATCCAGCTTACTGCTAGAAAAAAACCCCCTCTGGCTTGCCTGACAGATCCCTAACCCTGTCCAATTCTTTAAGTTTGGGGGATCACATCCGCACGAGGGATACCTCAAATCCGCCATAGCCATTCAGACTCTGGCAAAGGCTTTGGGGTCATGGGAATCAACTAGACCTCTGTTCTAGGGCCTCCGAATCAGGCTTATCGGCCTTAGAAATCGTAGCACAGTGGCTCCATGTGCAATGTTTCTTTTATATTTCTTGTTGTTTACATAATAGAGAATACTTTGGATTTGACTTTTGAAACAATTTGAGCGCCAACACAGAAGCAAGAATTTGCAAAGAACCAGATGCCCATCTCATGGGATCCTCTTCTATTTATAGAGATCCTAGAATACAACAAGCCTAATTAAGGCTCCACTAATTCTGTTACAACGCCTAACTCTAAAAGATATCATTATAACCAGACATTCCGTTTCTATTTTAAACTTTCCATTGCAATTCCTTAATTTGTGCAGAATATTCCCAACTGCATGTATCATCATTGGAGTTACGGAAGAACCACAAAAAAAAAGGAATTTCAAGGCAAAACTATTTTAGGAGAAGGTACCTTTGTGGAATCTGATGCAGCTCATACTGTATTTGCCAAAAAACTTGAAGCAGGTCCTGTGCATTGAAACATCGAACATCTCTGAGTTGGAGAGTTTCTTTGTGGCAAACGCATGGGATTCTTTAATCCATCCACGAGTTTTGTGGCCGAAAGAAAAGATCTGCAAATAGATATCTTGAAGCCAATTTGAGGGGCAATGATCAGTTTTATGTAAAAATCATCATTGCCTGCATATCTAAGCTTTCCGGTGATGGATGATAGCCGAATTTGACAGAATGATTGTGCAAGAAACACTAATCTTGCCCTCATTCCTTTGAATTAGGCCAGGGAGCTCTGGTATCCAAATTCCATTTGCAGCCCGAAGACTTATTAAGGAAAACCTGTGGCAGATCGTAAATCCAATATATCCAGTTCATGCAAAGCAAACCCGGCAGGGAAAACTATATGCATTATGTGGAACATATTATTTGATTCTAAAATGACCGCACTATTGCTACAACTTTAATATTCCCAATTCCTGCCAGAGGTCGCAAAGTGAAGGGCAAGAGAAAATTTGGCAAGTGCAATTCTTGCAATTTATAGCTTTTCCTGTTCAAATATCAATGTACTAGGAGCTTGGAAGTTCGAACCATCCATGGCTGGGTGTTAGTCAATTAGGATTGGGAATGAGCACCCATCTTTGGTCGTATAAGATCATTGAGACTATGCTTCTTGGCCTTCCTGATTCTGCCTTCTCATGGCTAGGACTGCATTCTAAATTGTGCAATTGACACACTCAGATCCATTGTTCAATTTACCACCAACGCTTCTAATGCATTGATTGCGCACAGATTGCTATCGGCAGTATGATTTCTGTAACAGGCTCCAAGCTCACCTAACTCCACCGCTAGAACCCCTGATAAAGAGTTCTCTACGAGATTGCTGGTGCAAAGTTGAGAATACTTGCCAGTCTATGAAGATGTGGAATCCTCAGTGCCATTTCTGATAAAACGAGCAATTGTAAGAATGGATAATCCCCATCGCAAATAAGTAGTCGGAAACTCTCTATGAAACCCAGCTTCTTCAGTTTAGGCCCACGAATCTTAGTTGGAATGCCTCCAGTGAGGTCGTTATTTACTAGCTTTCTATCTTTGTTTTGTTAAAAAATGTTGATAAGGTGCATCCGTTCCTCACAAAACAGTGACAGTGCTCTATGACCGAGCTACACAACAACATCCATCTTCCAATGTAAAAACAACTTAATTTTATGTGTTGCATTTTTTTGCTCTGGAGTAACAAATGTCGTCATATATAAAATGTGGCATTCATATTTTAGGATGCAGTGTAAAAAGGTCTAAATCAGGATTGTAAATCTTATATATTTGAATATGCGCAATTCATAATTATAAAGGAGAGTGATTCGTACACTATTTCTTTAACTTCATCCGCATCAGCATCTTCACACAACAATGCTCCATGCTTTCCTCTCGAGCACGAAAAATAGATTAAAGGTCTTCACGGAGTTACTCTCATTTCTATGCTAACAAAATATGTATTTCAATTCTCTGTTCTATTAGACTTGTCTTTATGCTTCTGCAATACTTGTTTCATACCGAGCACCAAAGATTTCTTCAGGCCAATTCCCATAAAGTTGTGGTATCAAGTATTCTATTGTTTTGAAGTAGTAATTTTGATTGATTGTGAAAACATGACTTTGAAGTATGATTTAAGCCACTTCACCCTCCGGCCATGGAGGGCATCCGTGCACAGCACCTTGTTTTCATATGTTTAGTATTTTAAATTAGGGTTTCCATCCTAGTAGCAAGATTGTATCCTTTAACCAAGGTGGCAAGGCGCCTAGTTGAAAATATTTTCTTGGTTGCATCCTTCAACCTACGTGGTGAAATAAATGTGACTACTTTGAAATAAATGTGACTACTTTCTGTTTACATTTTCTGTCCAACTTGTGGGCCAATGCTCATCAAAAATCTAATTGCACACGAGCCATTCCCGAACTCCATGCAAGGATATGCCTGCGCCAATTTCCTGGCATAATGTTCTTGATGCAAATAGATTATGAATTACAATCTGGGTCTGTGATAAGGCAAAATCACTACCCGAGCTTAAGCCAACTTCTTATTTGGTAAGTGTATGTTAAGCAGTTAGGGTTTATGCATTGGCCGAGCTTCAGTGGAATAAACCCGTCACATGTGGATCATTCTTTCAATATCAGCATTTAAGGTTTTACACTCCATGGAGCAAAATTGTGGTCATATTGATACAGGGATGGCAGGAGTGGGCACTCCAGTTTAGAGAATTGACCTCAATTCTCTACAATCCAAAAATGCAATGCGGTGTTTCGCATAATCAAGAACAAAAATAAACTTTGTTGCCATCTCCCCACACAGGACGCCATCACAATATTCGGAGAGTCCTAGTCCCTGACCGCTTTTGCGGGAAACTATAGCAGTTACGTTTTTAAATGTGTGACCTGCCACTTCAAAATCACTTACATTCCCATAATCAGCCTGCAAACAATTTAAGCAAATTTAAATAACATCTGGACAAACAATGTTAGAGCAAGACCTTGGAATTCCAATTTAAATCTAAAACAGACCTGGGACACATATATTTTTCTTCCTCGCAATCTATAAGGCATATCGGCTTCAGGTTCATCAAATCCTTCCACAGAACTGTTAGGGAACATCAGATATGTGCCAACAGCACCTGTATCCAACATTAATAGGACTTCGCGACCATTGACCTTTGCTTCGACATGTGGGACATTGTCGAAAAGGATCATTCGCTGTACCAATCAAGAGAAATTAAGAGACATGTAAAAGGTACCATATAGAAGCAAGGATAACCACGAGATTTTACAATACACACCTGCCATTGCAGATTCTTTGCACGAGGAAATGTTTCATATTCAGCAGGGTCATATAATGATAATGTGCGGCCAATAAAGGACATTTCGACAATAGTACCATAGAATATATCAAAACCACATAACCCTGCTACACCTTTCAGCAATCTGTCAATGTCAACCTGCAGCAAAATAAATACCACCTGAGAGGGGGCATCAATAAATGAATCAGTAGTTTCATTATGGCCCTTACCACCAAAAATTTGGGATCTGTCATCTTAAAACACCCAAGCTCAAAGCTCTTGCCCCGAGAAAACTTTGTCCTTGTCTAAGAATAGAAAAAGTTCAGAGAAACAATCAAAGGAATCAACTTATCATGCACATAACCATAGAGCTTACAACAGCACCACCAGATATGCCCTGCACGTAAACTTCTCCAAAGTTTGACAAACCAAGTTCCCTTGCCTGGAATAAATGAACACCCACATTCACTAACAGAATTTCTATTGGCATCTGATGTAGACTCCTTAATTACCACAGTGAATTATAAAACCTACAAATCTCAATCAACTTCATAATTCATGAACGAAAAATGACAGGCAGCTTATTCGTTAGAGCTTAGGGATTTTAAAGCTTTGAGAAAACAATTTTTCAAAAAAAGTGTCACTTTCCAAGAATCTATTATTTCTATGGATGGCAGCAAAGGCAAATCTATATCGGTTTACACATCATGGTATACCTTTGCTTGTGTGATTGCAAGACCCCCTGTTCCCGTGTCTACCACAAAGAACCTGACAAAAGAAATGTACCACCTTATTAACAATTCTGATAATCTTATTTCAAGACATTAACGTAGCCCCTCTTAAAAATATTTCACAGTAACCTCTTTGAAAAAACAGAATGCCAGATAAATTTGCAGAGTCCAGCATTATGTACCCAATATCTTTTCCATCAATCAGGGGACGGACCAAATAGGGACCATATTTGGATTTGATCATCTGCAGCAATAAAAAAACTTCATTATGCTGTAAAACTAACATCTAGCATTAGAATGGAGACAAGCTTGCCTGAACAACAGGGGTATACATTTTGTCGACAGAAACGCGTGGACATCTAGGGTTGTACTGTGGAGCAAACAACGAAGTTGGATAGGAATAGGTGACATCTATTGGCAATTGACAGCTACGATCTGACTGATACATTTCCATTTACAAGAGAGTCATGGCAGTAGAAAATCGTCAAGTGTACAAAGAAGAATTTAAACACACCATAACATATCTCCAAGATGAAAATATCCACTTGTCCTTAAAACAAAACCTTCGATATGACACCCCAACTGGTAGCCAACTATGTCTATCCACTATGACATATACAACAACCTACAAGCAGATCAGTAAGGTTGTAAGCAATCCAGAACTAAAAAAAATTTAGTAAGACAAATGAATATGATACCATGCCTTTCGGTTCTTTATTTTAATAGAAAAAGCCAGCTGAGAGCCCAAGAGACGCTCTACTGTAGCTGATTCTTGATCTTCCAACCTGACATCCAAAAACCTACGAGCTTCATTTGTAACCCAGAAGCCAGTTCGAACCCATGTACATAGCAGGCAAATCTACAGTGAACACCAAAATAAGGACATAAACGGTCATTCAAATAAAAGGGTATCTAAATAATCATGCCGAAGAGATATGCAGATGTTTTCTTAACTTCTCAATGCAAGCACTGAGTATTTTTCGTTTTATAACTTCTCAGCTCCGCAAAAAAAGCTTACCTCGCCTTCATCAAGTTCCAATCTGGCAACTCGACCAGCAGCATCTGTATACCAAGTGCGCTTTCCATCATGACCCCAGTCGTGTGTGAAATCATTGTTCGAAATTCTTTCAAAGAATCGACCGTCCATGCACCATCTCATAGTCCAATGACATAGCATACCATCTACCATTGCCCTACCTATTCCATGAAACAAGCAAAGGCATATGGATTATACGAGCAATGAGAGTGTATATCCTGCAGACATAAATGTACTTACCAAATACATGAATATGTTCAGAAGCCTGTAAATTTTGCAATCCCATTGCTGTACTAATCCATTGGAGACCTTCGTCAACTGTTTCTGGCATAATATTATTTTCAGCTTGAAACGGCTGCGGATTCCAACCCAACACCCTGAATATTTGCCATAATAAGGAGTGCATCTGCAGACCAAAAACCTCAAAGATGTACACAGTAAGACAATACTTCACCTTGTGGGATTGTTTGGCCAAGGAGGTTTATGCTGTTGTGCTTTTTGAGTGTTGTCCGCAAATGAAGAAGCTTTGAATATCTGATGATAACGAACTGCTACTTTGTTTCGTCTATAAGGGAAGCAATATATGCTGCTCCTTACAAACCCAGAATTCGTTTGAGTAAGAGCCCTCTCGATTATCATCATAACCCGCATTTCCTCGGCTCTACTGCTACTTCAGGGTTTTGCCATGTCTATAGGTAATATCCTTATCAATGAACATTTTTTTTCTACTACTACTTCAGGGTTTTGCCATGTCTATCCTAACATTTTTTCCCTTCAGCATGGATCCACGGTTGAGCACGCAAAGATTTTGCACTCAATAAAAATAAAAAGATTTAAGTGCAAAATGATTTTGTGATAGTGGAAAAGTTTCGGTTACCTCAAACGGCACAAGTTGAGAGTGGCATATGCCAAATAATATTCCCATTGGATGGAGGCATGGCGCAATCGGCAGGGGCGCGCACTTTATTGGCTCCACTAGTTTTAATCGGGAAGCCAAGATGGTTCGCTTAAGGCTGAAATCATACTAGCAGACGGAGAAAACATAAAAACTTTAGCCAATAAAAAAAATGCCAAGTCATCCCTGTCCGCTGGTTTCTTGTCACACTATAGGTGCCCAAAACATCGATGATGGAGCAAATCTTGTATGGGGAAAACATCCCGCCGAGAAGTTGTTCGGATGCGCACGTCACCTTCAGGATCCTACATGGCAAGCAAACAAAAGGATTAGGAATTCATTTTGCAGTCTGGTGTTGGAACGACTGGAGCTTCCCAAACAAAGGTGCTTTCAATTTCACGCAAACAATTCAATGCAGTAACAAAACCATGCTTTCAAATCCATTTTCGAATTTTCTTTCTACATATTTGCTGTTTAAATTTCGAAATACTGGAAACGATAATCAGTTTCAAGCATCTGTCTTTTGCTACACATAGGAATAATTGTTGTCTTTCTGTAATTTCTAGCATATGTAAAATATAAATAGTTCAATAAAGCATGCACATTCCTTGGCCTAGTTCTTCTAATTATTTATCATTGTCTAGTTTCATGCATTTGATTTCAAGTAAAGTATTCTGTTGTTGCATAATTTAGGCTCTCATTCTTATTAGCTTGGATCTTCTTGTAAGAAATAAATCTTGCCTGGTAAAATATAGGTAAGGCAGATCAGCTCTATATTATG
The DNA here is from genome assembly GCA_021234155.1 of Isoetes taiwanensis. Classification (NCBI taxonomy): domain Eukaryota; kingdom Viridiplantae; phylum Streptophyta; class Lycopodiopsida; order Isoetales; family Isoetaceae; genus Isoetes; species Isoetes taiwanensis. The sequence continues at coordinate 552,272 of JAJEKV010000055.1, read as the reverse complement.
TTGGACTTGGTCCCAAGCTGAGAATCCCAAGCTTAGAAGCTATCTTCCAAAGATGTCTTCTTTTTCCATTTTTTTCATTTCTTCCCTAAGTCTAATAATATATTTTCTTTCTCCTCTATTCAAACTACTCAATTTCTATTGATTCGTATGAAAGGCACACTCTTGACTCGCATGAAAGGCAATCCTCTTGACTCGCATGAAAGGCATTCCTCTTGACTCTTGTCACGTTTTATGTCTGCTTCATGTAGTAGTGCCTGTGTTATTCATCTTAGGCTATGCGTACTATCTTGAGGTCTGCAGTGGTTCTAAGTTGGACGTCCGTATTTAGAGTCCAGGATGTGGTATTTCCGGACTTTCTTTTTTTTGATTGAAGGCTATATATATTATTTAAAGTATATTAAAGTGTACAAAAAACTTTTTTCAAGGGAAGTTTAACCCTTAAAAAGGATCAGCTTGTACGGTAGAACAGATTAAGATAGATAGAGTAGCAATAAAAGCAAGAAGCAAAGTTCATGATGTTTTGAGTCCTGACTCAATGGATAGATTGGAGATTCTGATTTGTGCATTTTCTGGCTTTCCCCCTGAAGATGGAATGAAAGACACAGTAAATACACATGCATGAGCCTGCCATGGCCATATTATATCTGCCTTTGGCATCCTTGGCTGTGCATATGAGTTCTCTTCTGATGTCATAGTTCTGATCACAACAGCAGCCACAGGTGCAGATTGAATCCAAGTGTGCCGATGTGTCAGCAGGTCCAAAAAACTTAATCCACCCCTGGTTGATCTTTGCTTTGATTTTCTTCCATTCAAGCCTCCTGGTCAAGATGAAGAGGGTATCTGCAATAGCAAATATATCATCCATTAATATTCATAATCCATCTGATATCATACAATACCTGTTTAATGATCCCCTCCGGTGGGATAATTTCACAATTAAAAATAAAGCTATTTCTTCCTTTCCATATTCTCCATAGGAGTATGTAAATTCTCCAATCAGATGGATTGATAGGCATAAAGAAGTCTTTGTGGCTCAGGGCAACCAGGTTTTGACCAAAGATATTGGATGCAAGTTCCACATTCCGACCATAGGCAAGTTCTGAATAGGTGTTCTTCGTCTTCTTTATAAGCCAAGCATCTGTCACATAAATCCGAGTTAGTCATAGCTAAACGAAATCTCTTATAGTTGGTAGCAAGGCCTTTATGCCATAGTCGCCACATGAAAGCTTTGATCTTTGGGTTGATGGGGCTGTTCCACATAAAAACCAGGTTTTTCCTTGCTTTGTCCTGGGAGACATCCCATTTTGAATGAACTGTGATCTCCTGGTAACTCATTAAGAATCTGTAAGCCAATTTGACTGTGTAACCAATTTTACCATTATGATTCCATGAGTCTGGAGAGTGAGACCATCGCCACAATATGATATTAGTGATGGCTTCATAGAGCAACTTGGTTTGATTATCCTCTTCAGCAAGAACGGAAACTTGAAAGGGGATAATACCATTATCATCAAAGAGGTGGGTGATGAGAGTGATTCCCTTTTGTTTCGAGCTTAGCTTGCTCGTCGGAAGTGACAAGCCGGCATAAATTGGGATTATCAAGGATCGGGGCTGGATTCCAAAAATTGATTGATCCATCGAGACCCTTTTCCCAATTATACATATGTTTGACCTCTTCCCAAGCATAGATCCATTTTTGATAATACACGAGTTGAAGGGCTGGAGAAAGGGAAATAGATAGAGTGGGGCAATTCCATCTTGAGAGTCCTCCATCCATCACCGGATGACATCTGTGATATAGTGTCGATCGGGATGGATATAGGATGCTTTATCTTGTCATAACAAGCCCTGTAGAAATATTTAGCGACTAAAGCTAAACCCCTGTTTTTCTGATGTTAATGGTTAGAGACCTCCATTCTTTTTTAGCTTCACATTCCTCCATCGAAATCGGATGCCCGGCACCTTCTATTCGACCACATGCAATGAACACATTGCCAATAATACTTTGAAGCTGTTAGTGATCTTCTTGGGGACGAGAATGACCAAGATTGATAAACCTGAAGAGGAAATCACAAAGTTTGCAATTATAGCTCTCCCATTTTTTAGAGATATTTAGAGTTTAGAGAATCAACCTTTTATAGAATTTCTCAACTATATCGAGCCATAAATCGAGGCATTGCTCCCGATGGCAAAATGGGATCCCAAGAATTTTGGATTTGGTGCAGGGGAGTATACTTACATCCAAAGAGTTCAGGCTGCCCGAGTACCTTTGTCAATCTCCCTCAGTGAATAGCGATTTGAGAGGGTTAATTTTGCAACTTTTCGAAACATGGCCAAAATCACGGAGGATACTTGGGTATTTATGATGGAACCACGATCCATTGAGGTTAGAATAAAAGTATCATCTGCAAAATGACCATTTAGGATCTGATCTACTTGTGGATTCTCCTGAAGCTTGAGGCCCTTGATTGAGTTATTGATCTTGGCTTCTTCCAGGTCTGGCATGCAAGGCTTCCATAACAATTAAAAAGGAAGGGGTGCAAGAGGACAACCCTTGTTTAACCCCTCTTTGGATAGAGAAGGGGCTAGTTTCACCATTAATGAGAAATCCCAGATCCGGAGTTCTTTGAGAATGGCTTTTAAACATACCAATACTTTCCTCATTAAAGCCAAGAGCCCTGCAACATTTGTAAAGAAACTTCCAGCTGACTGTGTCAAAGGCTTTAGTGATGTCAAGCTTAAGAAGGGCTATGTCTTGATTGAAGTCTTTAGCCCATTGCAAACCCAGAATAGCAGTCACCACATTGTCTAAGATGAATCTGTCTTTTAAGTATCTTTTGGGTGCTACTAATAACTTGAGAGTCCAAAATCTTTTTTTTGAGTCCAAGCAGCTATGGCACACCAAACTATCTTATAGACAACATTAGTCAAAGAGATAGGTCTATAGTCAGCAAAAGAGATGGGAGAGTCAATTTTGGGAATAAGGGTAATAAGGCTAGTGTTGATCCGAGCATCCAAACGTTTGCAAACCCTGAACTCATTAGCCAGTCTGGTAATTCCCATTCCAAGAATAGGCCAGGCTTTTTTAAAAAATTCGGCTGGTAAACCATCTGGACCCGGGGTCTTACCATTTTCCATACCCATAATTACTTCCTTGAGCTCGATTTCAGAGAAGGGGGAAGAAATTAACTCATTCTGATTGTCGTTTACCTTATTCCCTATTTTAATAAAAGTATCCATCATCTCTTCAGGACAATCAAAATTAGTACCCATAATATTAGTGAAATGCTCAACCGCAGCTTTTTTGAGATCATTATCTTCAGAGATAAGATCATCACCAACTCTGATTTCATGGATCTGGTTTCTTTTTTGATCCTAGTTTTGGTTTTTGATTTTAAAAAATACTTGGAATTACACCTCTCATCCTCTTTGAGCTCCTTGATTTTTTGCTTTTGTTTTCCACCCTTTAGCAATTTCCATCTCTTCTTTTTCTATCCGGATCTTAATATCATTCTTACGTCGGTTAGGTGTTGATAAGCCTTTGCCTTAGGGCGGCTAGATTGGCTTGCTTGTTATGATGAATCTCTTTACCCCATTCTTTCAAAATGACTTTTTATATGCTTAGCAAGATTAATCCACCACCACATCCAACCACAGTCAGGCGAGGATGGGATGACAATTGTAGATATCTTGGAGCTTGGGCATAAAGTCATTATGATCAAGAAGGTGACATTCAACTTGAAAAAGGATTTTCTCTTATTTTGATCAGCACCACTTAAAATAATTAATTGAGGGTAGTGGTCGGAAGGGTATAACCGACTAAATTCTCCACCACAACTAATGGTCGAGAAATTTTCACTAAGGTAGAATCTATCATGAAGACAGCAAATGGGATCAGCTCTATGATCTGACCAGCTAAAAGCATTAGGCTTGGTCCTAGCTAGCTTAAGATTATGAGCATAGAGAAGATTGACCCAAGCATTCATCTCATGAGGAAGAAGGGCTCTAAAATTTCTATTTTTCATAAAGCAATCAGTTACCATATTGAAATCACCTCCAATAATCAAATCATCAACATCTAAACTTGTTAAGCTAGAGTTAATCTTATTCTAGACTAGAATTCTATCAGATGGATTATGATAAGAGGGCTACACTACCTGACCCGATCTTGCAGACCAAAATCTGCCATCTACCATTATTATCATTGATCATGTGATCTATATGTAGATCAATTCTCTTATTCCAAGCTATAGCTATGCCTGCAGAAGAGTCGTTAGCACTTATAGACCACGTTTGAAAATTAGGAGGGAGAGCCCTGGAAATAATAATATTGTGGTTAGGATCATGGATCTTGTGTTCCTGGATGAATAAAATATCAGGGTTGAGGGAGGAGAGGCAGACTTTTAAACGTTCCCTTTTAATAATGTTGTTAATACCCTGGAGATTCCAGGTGATAATTCTAAGGGATTTAAACATTAATATTTGTAGAAGCCCTTGGCCATTCTAGATTGAATGGCTGAATTCCTGGGACTGACTCTAAGAGGTCCAACATATGATTTTTTCTGTCCTCTACCTCTTTTCCTTGTTATCTGCTTCCAACCTTCATCATCACAAGAGTGAAGAAAGTCATTCTCGGAACTGTAACTTTCAGTATCAGCCTCGGGAAGACTTACTTCTTTAAGGGGGAAAGAAAGAGTTACAAACCCTGTATTCAATTTGACTGCCATATTAACATTTTTGAAGACAAAGTTCCAATTACTGTCAAAATGAGGATCATTCGGATCGTAATTGGGAAAGAAGTCACTTTTATCCTCCATCTTGGTCCTGGGGATAATGTCAATGATTTTGCTGCCATTTTGCATCTCGCCCTCAAAAGTCTTCTTCTTTGGACGCCACTCTTGTCTGATAATGAGAGGGGGTTTGGGATTCGTGGGACCTTTATTATCCATAGGAGCCTCCTTTACTGGAGTTTCGGTAACAGGGAGCTTAGAATAAACAATGTCCAAGTCCATAGTAATGCCCTCTGAAAGCTTGATTTTAACATTCCTCAGCCATCTGGAGTTGATATTCTTAGAAATACAGACGGAGGGAAAATTAGTTTGAGGAATATTAATAGAAATTATGTCCCCGAGGTTCCCTGCAATTGCCTTAAGATGAGAAAGGGTCCACAGAGCAGGGGGTAAATTGGGAAAGGTAGTCCAAGTAGCAGTAGATATATGATCACTCTTTTCCCGGGGTAAATAAGGGGCTCCATCTCATAATATAGAAGTCACTGTTGCTAATTTTGCCCAATTTCTTTTTTAGAATGCAGGAAACACTAAAATTATCTTTGCATAAGATTTGAAAGGTTCTGGCATCGATCTTGAGCAAAGATAAAATAGGAATTCTCCGAGTCTTAGTAATCCAGAATTTAACTTCTCCTAGGGGACCTTTTTCAGAGTAAAGATTAACAGCCGTAGAATCTTGAATATCCGAGAGATCAATATAATCCAAATTATCTTTTGGCATGTCAGAAGGATTATCACAAGAAATCACATTAAGCAAAGCATTTTTATAAGAAGGAAGAGGTTGACCTTTTGCTTTGTCGCTTTTGCCCAGAATCGGAATCCGGTTGCTGACATTCTGATCACCTACAAAAGTACTTGCCTTGCCGAACCCAGATGTGTTTGTACTCATGCAGTTCTTGCATTCGCATTGGTCCGTTTCCAAAGGGTTGAAGTAGCCATTTGAGTCTCTTATTTTGCATGCCCTGGTATCTTTCTTGAGTGTGGTCTGGAGAATCCCATACTCTTGAGAGACGCCCTCTAGTAACAGGTCTGCGCCAGATGGGAGCCTGCCTTTGGCCTGCCTTCGATGCCTTTCTATGACCGTGTCATCGGCTTCTTCCCATCTCTTAATCAGTTTTATCGATGCCTTGGAGTTCCACTTAAGATTCCAGGTCCATAAGCAGGGCTTTCGCTGAATTGAGGAGCTCATCCATTGATTTCTGAAAGATATTATTTTTCAGGCTACAACAGTCCGACTCAGAGTGGCCTTGCTTCACCATTATCCTTTTGCAAAGGTTTCTGTCCATTTCTTGAAGTAATTCCAGAAAATTCCAAGCCCAATCACGGTCGTTAGCTCTACCAGAGGTATAATCCTTCTCTAAAGCTCTCATTTTGCCCAAGGTGTCACAGAGCACACCGTCCTCCTGAACATCCATGCAGACTGCAGCAGCTTTTTGCTGATCTTGGATAAGCGCGAAAGTGATGTATAAGGTTTTCAATTTTTCCCACACCTTATCTTTCTTATCTTCCAGCCAGAAAATGTTCGTCCATTCATCATCCTCTATGATTCTGAGGGCTTTTTCTTTGTCGATTGGGTTTTTGGAAGGCCCCGAACCATTTTTTCCTTGTCTGTAAGACATGACTAATTTTCTCCCGCAAATCTCCACACAAGAATCTGTAAATTTGTGAAGAACCAGGCCGGCCTGAGGTCGAAAAACTCTGTCCAATGAAGAATGGGTTCGATTCCAAACTGTTCCAGTACCGAAATTTGAAAGAGATTTCTTGAGAATCTGCCTAAGGCTAGGTAGCCAGAGTTATGGGCCGAAACTCTTAAAGAACCTACTCTATCAAAACAAAGAATGCTCAGATAATGACCACTAAAAGCTGATCTGCTGAATCCTATTCTTGTTCTAGAATTGTACGATTGAATAATTATGCTATCTAAAGCTGCCACTGTCACATCAAAGCCATTGGGGATCTCCGGGAAGCCCAGACCCTGGAGAACAGCCTCCAAGAAGGCCTCATCCATTGGGTCTGGTTTCCTCACGGAGTTCGAGGCGCCAAATGTAGCGCCCAACGTTCATCTCTCCCCGTCGCTCGGTCATCTGCTCAAAATATTTACTCACAGAGCCATTCCTGTATACGGAATTGTAAAGTTGCGGGCCACATACCGTATTTCCGGACTTTCTTGGTGGTATTTCTGGACATCCGTTATCAGCCAAGTGGTATTTCCAGCCAAAAAAAGGTGGTATTTCCGGCCAAAAGGGTGGTATTTCCGGCCAAAAAGTGGTATTTCTGGCCAAAAACCAAGCGCGAAACTGCGCGGCGGAGCTGAAATCTTTGGTCGGATCGTTTTTGCAGCTCCGTGGACGGCTTGAACTGCTTCAAAAGCCCTTCTAATCACTTTGTCTGCCTCTTTAACATTAGTTTGATGAAGAGAAGAAGCGATTTGAGCCCAGATATAGCCGGATTGATCCAAAAATGCCCCAAAACAGTTGATTCTGGGCTTGAAACTGTGAAGTTACAGTGGCTGATAACGGGTGGTCGGAAATACCACAAAAAAAGTCCGGAAATACCACATCCCGAACTCTAAATATGGCGGTCCTTCTAAGTTCATATTTATTTCTTTGTGCAAAGTGCAGAGTCTTAGGCTGATACTTCTATTTTATTGGTCCATTGCAGATGGATGCAAAGCAAACTCACTATGTTCCATGCACTCAAGGCAATGATGATTTTAGGACATTGCACTCTAATCTAGAAACATTGCCACATACATCATCCTTATTCATCCTTCCAAATCAGCAATTTGCAACTCGGACACCTCTTACATCATACATTTATCCTTCTCAAATGATGCCTTTAAACGGAACCCAAATTCAAACTTCTGCTACAATACCAGCTTCATCATTCTATTCTACACCACCTTCTACATACCATGTTGGAGATTCGACTTATATAGCTATGTCTTCTATTTCGAGATCATCACCTAGATCTCTGTTCAATATCCATCATGCAATGCATGCATCCATGGGAGCTACAGCAGCATCAGACCTAGTTATCCAAGTGTCGTGCCTTCAACTTTGGAATATGGTACAAATCGTGGCAAAAAGAGAAAGGGAGGAAAGCAGACAAAGACACCGAGCAAGACGAAGACATCAAGCAATGCAAAAGGAGCCAGTATGAATCCTAATCCTAAAGAAGTAGTCAATGTTCAAGATGATTCAGACGATGATGAGGATGCTGGTAGGAAGAGGTGGCACGAGGTGGTGAACTCATTCCTGAGTTTGAACGCCCACCAAAACAGGGAGTGAACTTGTGGGATAAAGTACGTGCTAATATTGTTGGATTATGCCTAGACTTTAACATGGATTCAGAAGCTTGTAGGAAAAAATGGGCTAATGTCTTCAAGTTGTACCAGTCAGACAATACGTGGAATCAAGTATCAGGGAATGATAAGAAAGAATCTTGTAGGCATTATGACCTGATAGATAACTACTTTAGTGAGAAGGCAAATGTCAAAAAGCATGTCCATGCAGGGGCAATCGATATTGAGGACGATGGTGGCATGGTGAATGAGGCAGATGCAGATGCTGCTGATGTGAAGAGTCAGACAAGAGATGTGAAGAGTGAGGTAGCAGATTCCTTAAGCCCAAAAGCAAAGAACAAGAATATTGCCATGGGTTTGTTAGAAGAAGTTCTTATTATAGGTAAGGAAATGGCAAAATCCTTGCAACAACATCAAACAAATGAATTAAGAAAGAGACAGATTATGGAAACGATTGAAATGAGCTTCACGAAATTGGTTGATGAATTTAAGAGTTAATTGCAAGGCTTCGAGTTCTATGTAGAGCTTCAAGTTTTATTTGGTGTTCTTGAATACCACCTCTTCTTGAAGTTGGTCACTGCGCTGGAACAGTCAATTATGTGTTATATGCTAAAATTATAAATTAATTGTGCTAGAAGCTGAAGTTAATGAGTTAAGAAAATGCTATAGACAAGCTCCTGCAGTTGTGGAGCTTTGTATTAAAGCAGGAGCAGGAAGCATCAACCCAATAATAAGGTATAAATATTCTAACTCTTATTTTCTGATATACATTCATCTTTTTCAGTAGTTAGCCTACTTGCTGATAGCATGGTTTCTGATATGATCATGAGAGTATTATTAATTATGGGATGAAAGAGGCTTGTTCTGTTAGGGCTTTTTTAAAACAAAATATTAGGATCCAAAAATGTTTCCCGAGTATTGGAGAAGTCGCATATAATGACAACCTTTCCTTTATAGAGAAACTCAAATGAAGATGTGTTAAGATCAGTCACAATTTACATAATTTATGGATGATAGATGCAATTGTGGCTGCAAGATGATGATCCATCTTTATTATCAGCCTATTTCACAGTCCCTGCAATCAAAATAGAAGTAGCTAATGATTGAAGACCTTTAAGTAGCTATTGCTTGAGGATCTTTTGCAATTATAGCATTCTATTACAATGGTAGCATTTCTTCTAGTATGCATATGCTATGTATTTAGATCGAATTGTTGATTTGTATATTTATGATAATGATTCTCGAATAAGGGCTCGCATGAAAATAGACAAAAGCTCCCGACAAAAAGAGGAACTTCCTTATCAAAAACGGGATCAAGATCGAAGGTTAAAAAATGGCGAAAAAAGGGACAAGATCGGGGAAGAACATGTCACAACATGGAAAGAGACGCCAAATTGGCAAATCAAGCGCGGAGAAGCCCCTCCCTTGCCTGGTATTAAAGAAAGAGAGTCAAGAAAACTACTGAGAGAGGAGAAAATGCTAGCTAGGCTTTTCATTTATCTCAGCAGTATTTCTACAATGGTATAGAGTGGGTGGCTGCACATCACAGGCTATCCAAAAAATGAAAAACATAGGGAATATCCAGTTATAATACCTGGACCCCAAATAAAATTGTGTGCTACAAATGTTGGCTAGTGTACCTGCCGAGAGTTTATCACCGGGATTAAAAAACCCCGCCCTTTCGGGTTTTTGAGGAAAAATCCTAGCGATAAAATCTCGGCAAGGGGCTTGGACAACGTAAGGCTACTAAACATCCCCACAAAAAAACCCACACTCCATAGAGAATACCGAAGTCGCGCATCACCCCTGGACCTGCACATCACCAACAAAAAAACAATAGAGAAAAAACCTCGAAAAACGAGGGGATGTTCACGTGTGTCACGCGACAAAAACCAACATTTACACCTCGAAAGAGTGTGGCGCTGGTCACGCGTGCCACGCGACAAAAAACAACATTTATAATAATATACACATGAAGGGGGCGCGGGTGGGAGTCAAGAGAACTGCTGAGAAAGGGGAAAACGCCGATGAGAAGTCGATGAAGAACCTACAAGAAATAGCGATCCCCAAACAAACCAGAGCCCTAGAAAATACATGCATGCATGCGAGAGAATGCATGCTCGCCCATCCGAGAATTCCGATCCGATGGCTCGGATCGATGGCATTGATAGTAATATTAATTACTCTGACATTGGTGATGGACCATATCCAAAGTTGTGCTAGTTGCAACAACAAATCAATTCCAATTATAAGAGTAACTTGCCTGTCTCCTTGGCCTTCAGTAGTTTGCACAACATGCTACAGTATTCTTGAAGCTTATGGCTTTAATTTGAGAATATTATTCACAATTGATGGACTGATCACATACAACAGAAATAGCAACAAATAATTATTTACGAGTAATGAACTGATTGCATTAGGATATTTTGTAGGTTTTTCTCTATTTATTATTAGGTATTGTTTAGGGTCTATATATTGTATTTTCTTATTTGCAGAATTTCTATTAATCCATTGGGTTATATGTACAAGTGTGTGTTGGTTTGTTAAGGGAGTCATGTCCTAAAACATTTGAAACGGTCAATGAGACACTATGATGTTGGACACCAAACAAGAAATGAAGAACTATGCTTGTTCTGAAAGAGGCTGACCTCCAGCAACAATGGGTTGCTAGTTCAAATCCTTTGTGCATTCATTTTAATCCTTCATGTCTTTGCAGGTTATGGGAAATAAATTTGAGTTTTTAAAATGAGTCATTGATTTGTTATTCTAGTTGTAGATTCAGTAATGTACTATTCTGCTGCTTAATTTCAGCAGAAGCATGCGTCATGTTCTTTTGAGTTTTGCAACAATGCCAGAGGTTGTACATGGCTTTGCATTCTTAACGGATATCCTGGCTGGATTGATTTCATTTGCATATCTGTACAAAATATAGGAGTGCACCCGTAGAGACAATAAATGTTGGTAGAACATGTACACCTTGAAATTTCAAAGAGGAACGTGGGTTTTGGACTTGGAACCCGAGTGAATTTCTCACAACTAGCATTTACAAGAGGCTATAGAAAGAAATTCTCCAAGGAGAAGCCACAAGAATGATCAAGTTCTTTTTGTTGTAAAATCCTACAACAGACAAAGGGAATTACCGAGCTCACATGCATGGATAATAGGTATGTTGGGTTTAAATTCTCAAGAGTAAGGCAATGGGGCATGTACAACATTTTTAGGACAAGCAGTGAACACTTGTACTGTTGAGATTAATATTTAGGATGGAAAAAGATTGTCTAACTGAGGAATGCAAAAAGGGCTTTATAAAATTGTGTAATCTTGTGTTGCAGGACTGAATTTGTATGTTTGTTGCAGCTTATCTGCTGGTCTTTTGGGGCAAGCTACATACGCTATTGCAAGACTTGGATCATTCAGGTAGATATTGTTGTATAAAGGATTTGATAAATCAACTGAAATTGTGATAATTAAATCTATATCTGGAATATTATCCAGATATCTATATATCTCTGGTATATCCACAATCTGAAATTTCAAATTGTCTAGATTAAGAGACAGATTATGTATACTGGCCAATATAGAATTGGATATTGATTATGTGTTATTGTAAATATGTGCACAATATGTGTAAATATTGTGTTATTGTAAATATGCGTAAATATTTTTGAGGCCAGAAGATGAGATATTTCTTGAGGTGACTTCTTGGATTTCTCTTATGAAGATTTTTTGGAGTTGCTGGGATAAACTGTATCTGTAATCTTTTATATATTTATGCATCTCTATGTGGTTTTCTTGAATGATACAGCTTAATTCCTGGTCTTTTCACTTTCCGATGAGACATGATTCTGTGACAGTACATCAGGTGAGTTTTTGCAAGTCAAGTTAGTATTTTGGCTTATTACATTATGAGCCATCATATTCTATTGAATTGCTGCAATGTTTAAGTGTAGTAACATATATTTGTCTGATAGAGGCATAACGCAATGCTAGTTACAAGTATTTGAGATTATAATATTTATAATTTGGACTTCTAGTTTAATCAAACTGTAAGTTGTGCTGCTTAAACATCAGTTATTTTGTTCAGACTAAGGGCTTGAAATTGATGGACCTTGTGATGGCTATCTCTAAAGAATGCATTCCTACATTTCGATCTAAACTGCAGTCTTATGTGGGCGATGGCGATGAGTAGTGCAGTATGATATCAGACCCCTTATAAGAGCTGGATGTTGAACAATATTTTTTGGATTGTACTATATTGCCTACGATTTCGTGCCATCTGGTCTTCTCTCTGAAAGTATGTCTTAGAATCTAAGAGGAATAAATTGATTTGATTTAGTATCCAGTCAAGATTTAGAATCTGAAAAAACCCTGTATGCACGTATGCGAGAATGAAAGAGATACACGATATAGCTAGGCTATGAGTAAACTGGATGAAGAACTATAAAGCATGTCTATGGCTTTATAGGAGAGCCATGTCATCAACACACATGGTATGCTAGTCATCTAAGAGTAGTGACATGTCACATATCATATGCTAACATCCCCCCTGATGACTAGCGTGACTCAAAAGATAAAAAATGAAATTAGAACTACTAATGCTAAGTACCCCTCCTGAGATATAACGTTGCCTGGAAAAAGAATTCAGCATATGAAGCAAATTCAACCACAGAAGTAACTATGGCTGCCACCTGATGTTGGTGTTAATCCATAATATCCTGCCTCTGTACCATTCTTTTTTCCTGGAAATATAAGGAATGGTATAAAACAACTTCTTTTGTCTCTGTAATAAACTATACTGAGCCTTCAACCCAAGGTTGAACCCATTTAAGTGCCCTACTGAATTCTGCAAATATGCACAACTAACAACACTTCTCAGCAATGGATGTTTTTGTATCCTCTACTTGACAATTTGAACATTTTTCAGCCATTAAAGGTAGTGTAACTCACGAGACTTCTTAGGTAACTCAAGCATGACAAGTGTTAGTGATTGCTTTATAGGTTGCGCCGCTAATGCATTTCTGTCAGAAACCATATCATTTCTCTTGAGAAACCCAGAATTGTGAAGATCCCCCCTGAGATATAACGCTGCTTGGAAAAAGAATTCAGCATATGAAGCAAATTCAACCACAGAAGTAAGCATGGCTGCCACCTGATGTTGGTGTTAATCCATAATATCCTGCCTCTGTACCATTCTCTTTTCCTGAAATATAAGGACTGATATAACACAACTTCTTTTGTCTCTGTAATAAACTATACTGAGCCTTCAACCCAAGGTTAAACCCATTTAAGTGCCCTACTGAATTCTACAAATATGTACAACTAACAACACTCTCAGCACAAGACCTATGCAATTAAATTGAGAGAATTCCACTTCCTATTTTTTAATTTAACGTACTTGTTTTGGTGTAATTTCTTTGTACTCTCTATTGATTGGCAATAAAAATATGATTATTGTATTCATAACATAAAAATATGATACACCGTGTTTAGGTCTTTTTTACTTGCAAGCTTTAGCTAGTCTTTTGGAGGAATATGACAATCTGTGTTTGAAGGAAAATATACCACACGCGGTTTAGGTCTTCATTTCCAAGCTTTAGCTAGGGCGAGCCACATAAACATCATCTTTTTGAGGAACACGACGAGTCTGTGCTTGAAGAAAACCCTACCACAAGATTAGAGCACCCGCTTTCTACAACTAGGCCATGTTCATCACTCCTTATATACCTTAGATATGAAAGATAATACATATTATGTCATATTCCTGAACACAATATAGATAGATATATCTCTAGTGGTCATATATCTAGTTATGTTGAGGAAATATAGTTCTTGATACAAACATGCTTACATGAATATCATTAAATTACATGAATACCATTTTGATAGAGTTGATCGAGGTGACTTGCAGAATAGGCTAGAGCTGCTACAAGTTCCTCCAGAGCTCCAGCAGGCAGTTGCGCGTCTATACCAACAGGTACTCATTGAACTTTCATCTCCATTTAAAAGCACTGAACAGGTCCAGAGCACGATTGGGGTGAAACAGGGGTGCCCTTGTTCTCCCACTCTCTTTGGACTTTATATTGATGAACTAGAGGGGTGGCTTACACGCATAGGAGGAGTTGGAGTCAATGTTGGTAGATATCTCATACAGGTTTTACTTTTTGCGGATGATATAGTTTTGATTTCTAGAACTGCTGCTACTCCAATATTATTTGGATACTCTTCAGAGATTTTGCGATAAAAAAGGTATGGCTATCAATGTTGCAAAATCTAAAGTCATGATAGTTGGCACAAAAAAAACTTTTCGATTCACCATTGGGGAATGTGGAGTTAGAAACAAGGCATAGTTATAAATACCTTGGAATAGAGGTGGCAAGTAATTATTCATGGAAGTTTGCAAATTGAAAATGCGCTTCTGGTGGGCTTAGAACCCTTTATGGTATGTTCCATACTTGTCGTGTGAATAAATTGTGGCATTGGAAACTCAGGAGATTACTTTATGACACTCAAGTTAAGGCGGTTGTTTTATATGGCTGTCCAGCTTGGGCCCCTGGACTTGATCGGCAAAAGCCGGGACAAGATTGAAAAGGTCGTAAAAGCGATTTCTCATGAAAGAGCTTGGAACTAAAATGCAAACTCCATACTGCATTATGCTTGCGGAAACTGGATTGATTCCCCTTGAAACTGAAGCTTTATGCCGTACTATTACATATGTAAATCGGGTGAAATTGCTCCCTTCAGATCGTCTCCCTTTCTAGGCTATGCAGCAATCCAAAGTACGAGGATGGTTCTCCCAAGTGATTCAATGGGCAGAAAAGTGGGGTGTAGATGATTCTGCTTGGCCGGAGTCAACCAAACTAAAAGAGGTACGCATGCAAATACTTCCAAGAGTCTTGGGCAAATTGTGGGATCCAAACGATATTGCTGTGAAAAATTTTTTTTATAGAGATGATATTAATAGTATGGCTACATATGGAGAACAATCTTACTTGCTATCTAATATTAGCAGGAAAAATAGAATCTTGATTTCTCAGCTACGAACTTCCTCTCATCATTTGCACATTGAGACAGGAAGGTGGTATGGAACTCCTCGACATACAAGGTAACGCCCAAGCCGCCTTGACCCTAAAATTGAGTCGAGGTACATACTTTTTGGAGTATCCCGCCTATGAACATATAAGAAGTAAATATAACATTTCGAGATTCACATTGGCGAGCTTTTATCACGCCTCAAATCTCCTTAGTTCATATCTCAAGGATATTTGGAAGGAACGAGCTGACATAATGGAGTTGTTTCTTAATATGGAAATACTTGAAGCTACATGTGCCTTTGTTTAAGCGCCTTGTGGACTATATATCTCTTGTAATATCTTCGCCATATGGACCTGAGGGTCTTAAATGGCGTGATTAATATTATTATTATTATTATTATTATTATTATTATTATTATTATTATTATTATTATTATTATTAAAAGATACTAATATCTATTTCACATAACAAGTGCATTAAAATATAGGTACAAGGAGGAAAGTCATTCTAATTTTAGTATATGAGGTTGCACATTTAAGACACACACTATATAAGATATCGAAACAACTATATAGAATATTTAGTATGAAACTTGAGCAATGACCTCCAATGTGGCATCATATAGCATAATGCAAAAAGAAGTGTGCAAACTTACAAGCATTTTAATCGCTATTCGCGGTTTATGCTCCCCTTGAAGTGAGGTCTTCTTTACATTGTAACAATAGTGCAATTTCTTCAATTGAGAATCCCCAGAAAATATATCAAAAATGAGGAACACTTTGAACATCTTGAAGCTAATGGAATTTAACTGTATTTGAAGTAAAAATTGCTCTTGCTCCTCCTCCTATATTCAATTACTAATCTTGTAATCGTTAAATGGCATATGAAAGCTTGTATATCGTAATGTGCAGTCCAAATACTAGCAAGCAAATTAATAGGACTAGATTGTACCTATGAGTGTAACCCATGCATGTGAGCCATAGCCATGAACAGTATAATCTTAGGTAGCACCTACATAAGCATTTCAACTAGAGCCAACTGAAGCGAATTGGATCCAATAATCACATACTTTACTTAGTGAGGGAAGATATTATATACAAAAAACATGCAAGTGGCCATGGGCACAATTCCATGAGCTATAAGTCACCGGCATCCAAGCTAGAGTTGGCTTAAGCAATATAAATCCATGGACACCATGAGCACAATTACATGAACCATATGAACCAACCATATGGAGATAATAATACTATCTAATGTATATTCAAATGAAGACAATTGAAGCCATGGACTTGACTTACCTTGTAGATTCCATGGGCTCAAATTGTGAGCTTCACATTATAGGGATGATGCCTCATGCATAGAGATGATTTGTTGACCCTATAGGTATTGTATATCTAGGCATGTTTACGTGAGTCTAATGTAGTTCATGGTAAAAAGGTAATGTTTAGAAGAATTTTGACTCATCGCATAAACACAGGTGCATCCTTTAGGGTACCATTATATAGAACCAACCTATGTAGATAGTAATACATAACAAGCAAGCTACTAAAGAGCATGCAAATTTTAGAATGTCCATAGCTTAGACCATAATTTAAGTTTTAACAAGGAGATAGAAAACATAAGCAACATACTTACAACATGGAGGACAAGCCATATTTCGATTCCACGAGCTATTATCAACAGATACAACTTCGTGAATTCAAGTTAACACTTGGATGATACACTCATTATGCATTATTAACTTCTTAAGTCTCTAAACTTTATCTAAACACTAGTTAACGGACTCAAGTCCGTGAATTATAGACGACAAATTTCAGGTTAAAAGTTATAGCATACTTTAGGATTGGATAGAATGATGGTCAATGCTAGAATCACGGACTCAAGTCTGTGATCTCTAGTGGGCCAACATACATCCATGCACATATGCCAGTGTAAGATTTAAAAACACAACCCATTATAGAATCAAGCCATAGGTGAAGTTGGCGGGAGGAAATTCCCATGCATTACATGCCTAGATTAAAACTTGCAATGTTTATGCGTGCAATGTTAAAAGAAATGGGCAACATTTTTTGGGTTGCCCCTAGGGGGGCAAACCCTTGTTTATGTGGGTTTATGGCATATTCTAGGTATATGCTAGAATATACCTAGGATATGCTGATGACTGCTCAAAACCTACTATTCACTGTAAACTCTCGGTCACCTGCGTTCTGGGTCCAGGATGCTCCAACCGAGTAACTGGCAGGGCAGCCCGTGGAGCTGGTCTGTTACCCGTGGAGCTGATGCGGGATTTGAAACTAATGTCTTTAAGAAGGAGAAGGTTTCGCTTGCCGGGCATGAAAAACAGAGCACAGTACATTTTGCATGATTGAATCAGGATTATGGATCAGCAGGCAGGCTTGACACAAATGACAGCCTTAGGCTAGCAAGTTTATGGCATTCGATGCATGCTATTTCACAGCAGTTGTCCCCAACACCGGGTTGCACCATTGAACCACGGAGGCAGATACGTTTGATCTTCATTGCTTCGAGTCTCTTACAGGTTACTTTTGTAACTTTCTACTTCTCAACGTAATGTTCTATGAAGTGTTTGTAAAATTGCTGATCTTAACCCTAATATGCCCAATTATGTATTTTGAACCCCGGCGAACTTGCTCCCCCGAGAAAGTTAGAATCGTGCCTTTCATGGTACCATTTACTTGATTGTCGGTAAAAAATTTTGTTTGATATATTTTAAAATGGTCCACCTAGGTTTTAGGATTGTAAGTGATGAGAATTATGCCCCACAAGGAGCAATTTCCCCATGTTTGGGATTCCATAAAAACACTCTAGCCTCCTCCTCTCAAAGTAAAGGGTGCCACACAAAATGCATTTATGCAAAACATCATTTGGAAATCTAAACCCATTGCTTATCTTGCTATCATCTTTCGTTGATAATCTTCTTATTATCATAGAGTCCATCTCGGTCTCCTTCTCATTGAGAATCCTCCTTACCTCCTTTACCTGTTGACCTTCTTGATTTGAGGGGTGTTGGGATAACATGTTTATAGACATTTTACTCTTATTAGTTAGGTAGGCTAAGATGCTAAGAGCATTCAGCATTTCTGTTGTATCTTGGCCACACCAAAGAGGGCAAACACACTGTTTTGACTATCGACTCCTTGTTACTTGAGCTCAAAGAAAGAGGCGGCAGTAAGCTCAAAGTTCTTAATGGAACTCAAGGGACGTGTACGCTTGTTCATTTGAGATGAAACTGCTCCAGCTTGGTTCATTCGGATGCTTCAGGTGTAATCGACATAAAAGAAGAAGAAAATGACAACCAGGCCCCTGCCACCAAGCGTCTCATGGGCAACCAAATAAAGTTGAGGGCTTGCAGCTTCTGTAGCATTCTACCACTTTGTAGTTCTAAGTAAAGTGGTAATTTGGATCAACTGCTGGAGCTAAAAGAGAGATAATAGTTAGTCATCATTGGTTAACTCTCAATATTCTGTTTCAGGGCATAATCAGATCAACATAAGGTGTGAATCTTAACAGATGCAAGCTTAGAAGTTCAAATGCAGGGCTTCCATCTAAGAAGTTTGTTTGTGTTAGCCTCAACAGAAAGAAATAAGATGGTGACTGGAAAATCTTGAAATGAGCGAAGGAGTAATGCGATGGCATTCTAATGTTTACCTAATCTGAAGCATATTATGTGCAGACTTCAAACATCAGAATAACATCTGTTCAAAAGATTTTGGGTGAGCTTTATGCCAAATGCGAAAGCTAAATTCTGGGATATGGAGCTGCGAAATCCAGATGATAACAGGAGCCAGTTCACAAAAAGCCAGTTGACAAAGAATAACAATCATCTCCTGTAGGAATTATGGGAGCAGGTCCAAGTGGTATTTTTGCTACAAATACCATCATAATGTTGCTGCCCATTGGAAATCTGTCTACAGTTTTAATATGGGAAATACACCATCTAGTTTAAACAATTCTGCGATTCAACACATCAATCTTAAGTTTGGAGCCTTAAGTCCAGTGACATCTAGCACACCTTCCTGGTCTGTGATATCCAGGGTCTGGTCTGTGATATTCTGATCTTCCTGATCTTCAGGGTTTGGAGCACTCTGAGGCTATCCACGTTGCAGCCAGCTGGGTTTTTTCTGCAGGTGGATGCCTTTTATATCTTTGATTTCATTTAGGCTAGAAAAATTCATCAAGATGCCAGGTTGATTATGCCTGCATTGAGGAAATTGAATTTGTTATATGAAGTATGTCTTAGCTATGTTGTGTTTGCAGCAAGGGATCAGGATTTACTCTGATTTAGATTTCTGATTCTGTGCTGGTAGCCGCATTTGCTTATATCTTGAAGGCGGCCATAATAGGTATGAACCAAATGCGACAAGATCTTCCCAAAAAATTGGTTAGAGATGGCCGATTGACTCTGAGGTGCGAAAAGGATGTTGCTCCAAAGCTGGCCTGTGGAAATAGGGCTTTGAATGAAAAAACCAGATTGGGCTAAGGAAGGGCTCTAAGTCAGCTATTGATGCAAGGTCTGTTGGATTCACAGAAGAAAATGGTACACTAGGGGATATAAATGACACCGTTAGCGAAGTGATCTTGTCCTCGCTCCCGATTTCGAATCTTTGCTTTCGGTGCTTATCTTTAATGTCGCTTTGGTAAGATTGTGGATTTCATAAAGGTTCGCTTTTTAATCTTTACATTTTGCGTGCGACAACTATAAACAAATTTTTGCTGCTATGAAGCCAAAGTCTATATTAGGACTTCCTCATGGCTTTTTGTTGGGACACTACCTAAATAATAGGGGAAGATTTCCCAAAGGATATAAGTGTTGTTCTTTGTATGTCCAAAAGGAATGGGCCCCTCGGTTCGTTGCTTGTATGTACAAGGAAAGGAGGTTAATGGAGCGGGCATCAATGCTAGCTTTGCCGCTCACCGTAGGCATATTATGTCATGCCAAAATCACTTTTATGTGATGGCTTGCATTTTGAGATTTGTTGTGTTATGCCAGGATATTGATGGGAGGGCCACGATGTTGCCCTTGGTTGGTCAATTGGTCTTGGTCACCTTTTACTTTCGTAACCACATTAGAGGATGGGTACAAAAGTGACATCTTTTGGTGAACGAGGTATTTTTTTAATTCAAATAACAATGTCCGCAAAATACATGCAATGCCTTTTTGAATCCTTCTATGGCTTCATTCATGTGGACTCAATTGTTGATTATGGTAGGTATTTTGCTCAAAATCGCTCATGGGCTTGTAGAGGTCTTATTCAGGAGATATACTCGATATGGTATGCCGAAGATGCGGCATACAAAAATACCGTAGAAAGTGTCACCGGCATCATTTCACGCACAATTTCTCCAAAGGTTTTGGTTTGACCTTCATCTCGGTCACAACTGCCTAGTATAGTATTAGTTATTAACTTCTAGTTTGGCGCAGGCATGCTATCTATTTACAATTCTTTAAGTGAAGAAGGGAAAAAGGAGTTTGAAGCCGCTGCGATTCTCGCATCTTATTACCCAAATATGGAGATTCTTTATGAAATTTATGAGGAAGTTGCCTCCGAATGAAATACGAGGCGTGGTGCTTGCGGACGACGCTTTTATGTGAGTTATGGTTGCATTGAGTTATAACCAACTTGATGGAGCCCGGGCCGTCATTCCAAACCCCTTTGATATCTTATGTCTAGGATGGCCTAATGTTTGTAGATTGAAATCTTGAGAAATAAAGGACACTCAGACTGAGATTGTCAATGAAAGTGTTATTGAGGCACTTGATTCACCAATCCTTTCATGCATGCTCGTGGGCTTTCATTCATGGTGGATAACCGCTCTACCACAAACCGTCTAGGTTCAAGGAAATGGGCACCGCGTTTGATTATATCTTAATGCAACAGGTGTGTTAAACGAATTTCCTCTTGCTTGCAATTCCGGGCCTCTCCTGATGGTCTAGTGCATTCTTTGATCTTTAATTCTATTTAATATTATGGCATGATGCGGGCATTTGTAGTCAGAGATGCCGGATGCAGCCATAAACAAGGAGTTGATTAATAGCTTCCTTAATGACCCAAAGCACAAAGCAATTGAGGTCTCCAGGCACCGACCCTCTGATGGAGACATAGCGAAGGATGAAGAATCCGACTATGTTAGACAAGAACTCAAGGCAATAGGGAAAAGTAGAACGTAGACCATTTGTGGTTGATGCAACTTTCGTGGAAGACAATTTTTGAGGTAATGTATGTGCATGAATGGATGCATATATCATCATTATTAATAATTATATGAAATAGTCGAAGACACTATTTAAATGGTGAGTGGTTAACGCTTTCTGGGTTTAGTATACCTAAGGAAGGGCAAATTAGCATTATAGGCCTAATGTTCTCAATTCTCTTATATTTTTGTAATCTGGAATAGGCCTGTGTGCGAAGAATTCTTAAACGGACTGAAAATAAAATGAAAATGAACATTCTGTTACAAATTTAAAACCAGTTCACTTCTGTCACATCAGCATAGCAGAGCAGCAACTGTTATATAAGTTCAATCCAAAGCCATACGAAGGAAATATAGGCTCCATATATGGGCTTCGATTCCAGTAAACCTTAAGCCGAATATCTGCACATAATGGAGGCTGAATGCCCCATCAGTGGGTTGTACATGATTCTTTTTGTAAAGCATGTGCGTGCTAGATCTATGTGAAGTGTGGGCATATAAATGAAGAGCCTTTTATGGTTATGTTGCAAATAGTGTTTTTGAAAGGAGAATCGACCTGGTACGGACCTTTAATCGTTGACATTGTTATCCTTGTAGGTATAGCTAACTTTTAATCCATCTTATTCATGTGAATAAATGAGTAGCATTTTCTAACTGGCCTTTGATCTACTGTCATTCTAACCATAAGGCTAAGTTGAGGAGTTGTTCTAGGTTGGGTTGGAGAAACAAGGTCAGATTGAGGATGGTACACAGGTCACAGGGTTGCAAAGTCTAACAGCTATGCTTTGACGCCAGAGGCATGCACATGCACGGAATGGCCTAGACGGCTGCCCCGCGAGTGAAGACAATGGCAGGACGTTTCCTAAAGCACCCGCTTACTGCACTTTGCGACATGGTGCAGGTATGATTGTGCCATGATGCAATGCGAAGACTAGAACAAGATCCTCATTTTTGTTAAATTCATTTTGCTATAAACATAAATAAAGCCATCAATTGTTAAATGGCTCGTACAATATATCAACACCTTTTGCATTTATCAAGTGAACAACTTTCAAATATATAGATTGTAAGCTATTAAGAAACAATGACTATGTCTTAAAACTAAGAAGGAAGAAAATTTCAATAGAGTTCATGAATTGGCAACTTCATTAGAATCGACCCTTGCCATGAGAGGTGAGTAAAATCTTTACCGACTCATGTAGACTGCTTGCCGACTCATGGCTAGTTTCAGCACTCGGTGCCTTCATCCTGGAAGGAAAATTGGAGGCCTGGAGGCCATATTAGGTGGCAATAATTCATCAGCGAGTAGCAAAATTTTAGAATAACTGTAATATATGCGATGGTCCGTTCTTAAAATCTTGGCTGTACATGTATGGCCTTTTTAAGCGAACTTTCACTGAAATGTTTATTCTCCTTAATAGTGACTGGAGACGGGGCACTATCTTTTCAATTAAATCCACCAAGTCTTTCTGCAAGCGCCGAGCCTTTCTGCAAGACCACGAAATAGTTAAAACACAACTCGTTTTCCAGCTGCGTTGATCAAGGTCGTCTTCATATTTAACATTTAGCATAAGTTGCCTTCACATACTTGACGAGATGTCATTCGCCCAAAAGCCTAGCATACAAAGCGTATTTATGACATTATTACTGATGCTTTCAACTGATTTTTTCTGCAAGCCACAGGAAATGTACTATGGAGTACAAATGCACGCTAAGAAGCAACTTGTTTTGAGCTGAGTGTCTTTGTTATTACTTGTAAGATAAGCATTTACGACTTCTATTTGTATAGCCAAAAAATGAGACCCCGAGTTTTTTATATATAGACATAATAGATATAGCCAGAAAAGGCTTCCAAATGGAATTTTACTGTGACGTGATCGAATATTAAACAAATATAAATAGATTTTGTTCCAAATGTTCAAGGTTATGGTTTTAATTGATTGTCAAAAACTTTGAACTATGATTTATGCCACTTCACCCTCCGGCCATGGAGGGCAACCCTCCGTGCGCAGCACCTTGTTGAATTTGTGTCAATAAAAATGCCACGTGGCATGAAATTTCCTCCTTTGGAAGTTTTAGGTGGGAAAATGTGCCGGAGGAGGCAATTTCGCCTGGTTCAGACTTGACTCGCCCTAAGCGGCTTGCTAGAAGCAATCCGACTACTAGTACAACCATATGCTATTGAGGTTTAGGATTGCTTCGTGTAAATCAGCTAGTGCATTATTAATGGTGTGTTTTATAAAAATGGGGTGACAATACAACAGAGATTTCATTGACAAAATTGAAGCTAACCCTAGAAAAACAATTTCGAAAGAATTTGGAAATTGAGGAAATGTAATTTTGAAAGATTTTGGAAATTGAGGAAACGTGAAAGAGACAGAGAGAGGCCTTTGAAGGAAAACTGACCTCTTCATTTCTTGTAAGACTGTGTTGGTGATTCGTTTCTGCCGTTTCCTGTTGCCGCTTCTTTTCTTGTGGTCAGGTCTTGTTGTCGCTTCTTTTCTGCTGCTTCTTTTTTGGCTGCTTTGTTGCCGTTTCTTTTGGCCAAGTTGTGATCTCTTGATCAGGTACAGGAGCATCTGACCTGCAGTAAGAACAAACCATGTGCGTGGAAGAAATGCTGATCGATATAGATTGCCGCTTCGTGGAAACTCTCAACATCTCCGTCTTACCTGCCATGGTTTCTTTAGGTCTTCGGCTCATGGCAAACTACCCCTATTGCTCTTCTTTTTGCCACTTCTTACAAGTCTACTCTTCAACAAATTCATCAGATTTTTCAACGCACTATCGATCGTGGTCTGATGTGTGAATTTCCGTTTCAATGAAATAATTCTAGAAATAGTAAATTTTTGAATGGCGTTCTTGGCTTTCTTGGCCGCTGCTGGTTCTCACGAAAATTGATAGCATCTCTGGGATGCAAGCGCCATCTGATCGAATCACAAATCTCAAGTATGTATATCGCAATCCTAGTTTTTCTTTTCTTGCTTGCCTTATAGGACTTGTCCTGTCTGTGGAATGACCGGTTCTTGAAAATTTGAAGGTTTTTGAAAATATGAAGTTTGTTCTTGTTATCGAGAAATAGAGCATACCTCTTATAAGAATCAAGCTTTGAACTTACAAGACATTCTTGGAGTTTCAACATTTTAGATTTATCAATGCAGATGAATTGGCTTGTTTTTTTTCTTTGCTCCTTTGTTTTCCTCTGATTCAATTCTTTAGGAACCCTTTGCTTTCTTGTATTTAGTGTTACGTATCAGTCTCTTTTCTTTGCCTTTCTTCCAAACTACAACATCTCCCATGTTTGAGCATAGTAGAAAAGGACCAAGAAGAAGAGCTCGATGCTTAATGATTATACAATTTTTTATATGCGCTTCAATTCACGGACTCAAGTCCAAGTCATTTCAAGGGGGACTACGATGAATCATTTTTTATCCTTTTCTGTCCCAATTCCTTGATCTACCATTTGTGACATTGGGCTCGGTACAAGGCATAAGAGAAACGAAATTAAAATGGCTTCTTTTTGCTTTTGTGTTGTTCTTTATAATGAACATTTCATTGCTTTGGATTTTGCCACTCAAACATATTCAAACATATTTTGCATTAACTAATCTGATGTTAGCATTTATTCTCCCAACATGACATGTTAGCTGTTTTAAGTTATGATTCAATGCTTTTTAAACATGTGGCAGGTCACAGGTTGAGAAAAAATGGAGTACCTCTTCCAACTGGTTAGAATGGAAGATGAACAAGTTTTCATCCACACTGCTTTAACATACTTAATAGTGGCAGTTGTCTTAAGGATTGAAATGCCGCTACTGTCAATGAACTATTCCCAGTCTGTGATCCAGACCTGGATGGCCAATAAAGCATGCATTTGAATGGGATGTCATTAGTCCCGAGAGCTAAAGAAGAGTTTAAGAGGAGATTGATAGGCCCTTGGCAAACTATTTCTTCAATTCGTTCAATTAAGAGGAGATTGATAAAATGCTTTAGTTAAGAGGAGATTGATAAGCACATAAGAGACTATTTCTTCAGATAAAAAAAGATTGATAAGCACATCACATGCTATTTCTTCCATTAAAGTTTGCATACTTTGCATATTCGAAGATGGATAGAGCTCTATTCAAATGTGGTCAAAATGGGAAGAAAAAAATACGTGCAATTTCCACATTGCATCTTGACATTAAAGGGCTATTTCAAAGGTAAAGAAACATCATTTTCCAAATATAGAGGAAGCAAAGTAGCAACTATGAGAACAAATGAGGTTTGGCTAATTGGCATGTCAGTAGCCTTAGTAGGATGACCTAAGTAGAAGACAAATATAGAGATATGCAGAAGGGATAATTTCTCCTCCCCAAACTTGCACTTTTGGTTAAGGGGAGCATTTTTTAACAACCAAAACAATAACGAATGTGGGAAGATGGAGTTTAATTATAATATATTTGTATCTTTTGAGTGCTGCATATCCATGGAGGACATGCATAAAAGAGTTACGTCCATAGATGAAATAGGTACATTTTAATCTATACTTCCCAACTTTCTATTAATCATGAAGTGAAAGTATTTTAGAAATAATCGATATCTTTATTCAAAATTTAATATGAGTTAAACTTCTTACTTGCAAAAATGTGTTATATCTCTTAATTTAATTGCATAAGGCTTGCACTGAATGTTTTTGTATCCTCTACTTGACAATTTGAACATTTTCCAGCTATGAAAGGTAGTGTAACTTATAAGACTCCTTAGGGTACTCAAGCATGTCAAGTGTTAGTGATTGCTTTAGAGGTTGCTACTAATGCACTTCTGTCAGAAACCAGATCATTTCTCTTGAGAAACCCAGAATTGTGAAGATCAAATAAAACCTGATTTCGTTTATGCTTACAATTGTAGCTAACATCTTGTTCGATTCGCCAACATCAGTATGAGGAATATACCCTAAGTATTCAGTCAAATTAGAATGATTCTCCACGCCTGCAACCTTATCCTAAACATCACCAAGTGAAAGAGAAGAATTATCATGAAGAGGAATAAATGGAGGAGTTAAATAGAAGATAGCTCTTCTAAATTGTCGACAGACTTCTTCTTTGCATGATTTAAAGTCTTGGTCATGGCTCTGTCCAAATTGAGACCTTAGATAATCCCACAACTCCTTGGCAGTAAGGAATGATCTTTGCAAAACTCTTGAATGTGAAGTAGCATCAATGGTCAACATTAGAGATTTGTAAACTTTGTCTTCTTCATCAAGAGTAGCTAAACAATTATTTCCTCCAACACGCCACACACCTTGGGATATGAATGACCAGATCATTTGAAATCTCCAATTCTTCGTAGTTATAAATGGATAAAACCTTATCTTTCAGAGGAGCTATAATCTGATAAAGCTGCTTAGCATACTCAGAAGTAAAAGGTACCATGATTAGATTGTCCAACAAGCCAGTTATATCACATGTACAATACACAAGTCCCTGACACGAATGAAGTCTAACTAGAAGGAAGAAATTTTATATAAATCTTGCTGATCATGACGATTTCCAAGGAGCCAACAGCCACTTCAGATCCACTCAATCTTAAGAAATTCTGTATTCAACTGCAGTTTCTTATCCAGGAGTATCCAAATATGGTTCCCCTTTATCGTAACTCCAAATGCGGCCAAACTCATGCAAGATCTTGACATCTAATCTAGACCTTATCCGCTTTCCAACGTATCACTGCCTTATTAGGTTTATCTACCCGACTAACAAAAATAGAACGCACCTTTTGCTTGTATCCCAAATAAGCCAAGAACCAAAATAACTGCGCCAGCCATGCAATATCTCTTTGATTTTACAAATTCTACTACTGATTTTTCCATATGGCACAAATTCGGCTCCAAAATATCTTCGTACAGAGTCTTCCAAAAGCCTCAAATGCTCACCGATACTACACAACTCAGTCTCTTCTCCTTAACATTAGATCTGACTATAAACTCCAGATCCGACCCTTCCTTGCAAACCATAGCAAGAAGTATACCTAATCAGACGAAGAATCTTGCAAGATTAGAGGAATGTTTGCAAAGATTTCTCAAGCTTTCGTTCTAGACCTGTTCTAGACCCGTTCTAGACTCACTCTTGCACAATGCAAGAAAAATGATGCCAATTCCTCTGATTAAACCCGATACCATGTCTGTTCTCACTTGCTTGTTAGGATTATAGAATCAAATAACAGTGTTCCCAAATGAACAGTGTTTTAAGCAGTATCAAATGAACAGTGATCACCAACAAGACAACACAAAAGATAGAACTGCAAGTGATCCATTGAGAAATCACAAGTTAAATACTCATTAGTAAACATGTGCCCGGCTAATGTCCTGGCATATGTTTTTATCGGCCTTTATTGTCCATACGTGCAACTTCGACAACAATACATGTTGATATTGGCAAGAATAGATATTATTTGCTTTTGTAATTATTTTTGTTATTGACAACATCATCAATGTATTAACTTTGTAAAAGCCACTGATGAACTACTTAAAGCTATCAAACAGATATTAGCATCTCCACATTACAGTCATTTAAATGGATGCTTGTCAGCAAAACACAAGTAAGATTTGAATAAAATATAATTAGATGATATGTCATGCTATTAAAGAAAATCATAATGCCATGTTGTTGTTCAAAATAAGTTAGTTATTATGCAATGATAACTTAATGTAACACATAATAGGCTTATTCAACCATTCACATCCACCACCTTCAAGCTCACACTAAACTCTTCTTCAAACAGCTTCATAGTCCTCCTCAACAATTCCTTCAGTCCAACCAAACTTATATAGTTGCCTAGTTAAATCAAACCGTACTTTTGTTACATATAATTTAGAAGGTTTTGGGCATGTATTGTAATTGTATAAGTTTAGGTATGTGTTTAGGGCGAACTCGTTTGTTGCAGTCAAGAATGCAGAGCGATGGTTCGATGTGGCTCGTCGGATTTAGAAGCTAAGGCTTTCTACAATTTTCCTTTGTTTAGTTTTTCGTCTTAGGTTAGATTTAGTAGCTTAGGTTTAGCAGGAGCGGATGAAGCAGATGCATGTCAGGCAGGCAGATGCGGCAGCGGATTTGTTGGCAGGACAATTTGGAGAAAGAAGAGGCAGAAGGGCAAGCCATTGCATCACTATTTCCAGGTTAGTGGAGCTTATGGTGCTAGCTGCTTACCAGACCCTGTTCATGATGATTGAAAAAATATGGTTATGTATTTGTCGACTTCTATCTGCAGATTTTGTCCATTCGGAAGCTGCTATAATGTTGTATGCTCATATAAGGCCTGTTTAGTTGTATTATCTCATAGTAAATAGCAGGGAAAAAATTAAGCATACTATATATTTTTTCATAAAAAATGGTTTGACTATAATTTTACAGTATTTTATGATATACATTTGGCTAAAGTTATTATTATTATTATTTTTACATTTATATGTATTTGGACTTGGCGAAACTTTTGAATTACGTACTGTAAACTTTCACTTGGCTATTTTTTCTAACTGGAAAAAGCAAAAAATGTAAATTAAATTCTGTAGCTTTAAATATATTGTACTACAATTACAAATAATAATCAACAATTAAGGAACATATAATAATATTAAAAAACTTTTAACAGAAGCTCACAACATAGCTTACAACATCCATAGTCTAGACTACATTCAATGCAACGACATCTTCTAGATATAGTGATCAAATTGCACTTATCTCTAACCCTTGAAGGAAGATATTATGCAACCAACTCAGGCATCTAGAGATATTGACCATCTCTTACAATTTTTTTTTTAAGATGCATGTGTGGTATATGTAATAGAAATTCGTAGTTTAAAAAATTACTATCACTGATGGTGGTAGGTGGGGATGTGTAAAAGTCTATAATAAGAATCCCTTTATTTGGCTATTAATGATTTAATATATAAATATTGTAATATAAAGAAAGGCTAATCCCTTTTTCTTTAAAGAAAAGGGAAAAAATAGTTTGGCTAATCCTAAAAAAATAGTAGAATAGAATAGAATATGATTTTATCGTCCACGGAGACCAACTGGCCTATGGGACCCAAGTACAAAGAGAGAGCAGCAGGCATATTACTACCAGGATTAAAAAACCCCCGCCCCGAAGGGTTTTCGGGGGAAAAACCTTAGTAGCAATAAGGATGCTGACATACTGCACAGTTATATACATAATCACAAGTATAGCTGAGGTTAATGTCGGACAGGGGGGCATAATTGAGTCCGCGTATCCATTACCTCCCAGAGGTACGATCCCAATAAGCCCTCTGAGAGGCCGTGCTCGTTAGCTCATGCAAGGCGATGGGGCACAACTAGCAGAGCATCACCGAGGCGGATATCCCGGTGCAGCCCAGGACGGGCTGGAGGGCGTGACTTTCATCCTCAATGGCCACGGTGTTGGCGGCAGGACTCTGTCCTCACGGCTCCCCGAATCCATCTTCTGTCTCAATGCGTAGGTGGTGTGCACCTCGCGCGAATGGAAGCAATCACCCCGCTTTTTCATGGGTAGATGGGTGTGCGGGGTAGTGGTGTGGGCCCCTCGTGAGCATGGGATTAACCCTGGCGTCGATAATTTGCCACCTTGACATGTGATGAGGGCCTCTGCATCCCAAAGCTTGGCCATGAAGCAAGCATCAAGAAATCTTGTTTCAAGGCCGTAGCGTTCCTTGGTGTATGCACTGGTCCACATCACATGTGTCACGCACATTCCATAGCGAGAACCATTGGGCTTTGCTTGTCTTTCCAAAGAGGCTTTGAGTCGCTGCGGGCCCATCGCCACTTCAAAGCAAGGTTGGGCGGCCGGGCTTCATCCATAGCCACCACCTTCCGAAGTAAATAATGTGACGTTCCAGCGCCACCCTCCTCGTAATGGAAGGAAGCTTGTCTCTGGAGCAAGATCGATATGGGACCGTGGATTTCACTCCCGATTGCCGGGCCAAGAAGGCCTTCTCTACCTGCTCTAGATCATTCCAAGTGGTGAGGGATATCACCGCCCCCACACTTCGCCCCATAGAGGAGGATGGTTCAACCAAGGCCTCGAACAAGTGTGCTGGTGACCCCATGCATACAAATGGCCTTGTATTTGTTGTTTTGCATTGCATCTGGCTTTCCGACTGCGGTGACCCGTAACACGATGGATGCATCCGTGTGTGTGGTAGTAGAAAACTCAATGCCCAAATACTTATAAGACCCGAGCCACCTCCACTACCGCCCTTGGTAAGTGAATGAGGGAAGGCGTGATGCCGGGATGATGGGACCAAGAACACCCTTGTCTTGGCCAAGTTAACTCTCATGTCGAATGGGCGTGAAAGTGTCCAAAGCATCCAGGTGGCGTTGCATGTCCTCCCAGGGGTATATCACGAGCAGGTCAACATCATCGGCATATATGAGTTGCGGGATTATGTGGTGCATCAATCGAAGCCTCAGGTGCTCGCTAGCCATTCTTCTAGCTGGCGCGCAAAATGCCCAATGTTACTAACAACGGGCTCCCCCGATGTAAAGAGACGACGGAGCAAGTCTCCATTATAGTCTGTATATAGCATTACGCAAGTCGGCGGGGTCCCTAAGCGTCTCAATCGGCCCCACAACTTATCCCGAGGCACCGTGTCAAAAGCCTTTGCGAAATCCACAAAAACAACGGTGATGCAGTTAAGGCGTTGATTCCGGCTATCCTCGATGAGTGTTCTCGCAGAGTGAAGATATGGTCAATAGTAGAATGCCGGGGGGCGGAAGCCTCGGCGTGAGAGAGCCCGCACTTCTCCATCCTCTCGCCCAAAGTGTTAGTCGCTGCCCAAGAATCCCCAAGAAGCAACTTGGCAAAGACGAGAATCACCATAATGGTAATGATGGTTGGTCAATGTGGGGGGTCCCCTTTTTGTATATGGGCACAACTCTACTGTAGTCCAAAGTCGGGGGAAGCCCTCTTGCAATGCCCCCGTTGAAGAGTGTCTTTGAGAACCAGCACCATTGGGGCCCGGCCCACTTGAGAAGCTCTGCGATACCATCCAAATCAAACCCGCCTTCCCTGCTATTAGGCGCTGTAGGCCCATTATGACATCCCTTCAAGAATGACCAGTGCTAGGCCTGTCTCATGGAGGTACTCTGGTGCCCGGCTTCCCATTGGGTCATACAATGGCTTTTGAAGTATCTCACCCATTGTTCCGGGTAATATTTCCGTGCCAATCAGGTGCAGCTTACTCAAGACCTTTCTCCGTAAGGCCCTAGGGTGGCGGTCTAGTAGACCAAGGTGTCTCCAAAGGTACCGGCTTTCTTGGTCTTGAGGAAGGAGCGGTATTGGACGGACGGCTGCGGGCGAATGGTGGGGTCCAAAGACTTGGCGGAGCCATCGTTTCAGCTCCCCGACATTCGCCATCGAACCAAAGGATTGCGGGGAAGGTGGTTGCAGCCCACAGGATCGTCGAGAGCGGCCTCTCCCAAAGCATCTGTCCCCTACCCTCAGAAGGAGCTCGTTCAGTTGGGCCGTCTGCTGTTGAAGTGTGGAGTACCTTTTTTAACTATGGCTATTTTTTATTTTTTTTTAAAGAAATCTCCCTTCATAAAATTCGCCGTAAAAATTGTCTAAACCCCTTTAAAAATCGCCATTTGGCTATTAATATCCACTAATTTTTTCTATGGAATAGCCGATTCTGTAGATTGTAATTAAATCTCTAGTAGAGAGGTGAGGCCAACGCAGAATGTTATGAACTATTCTCTGAGCTTCTATTAAAAAAAACATGGAAACATTACTTGGCTAATCTTTCAATTTTATTACAGAAAGCAGGAATGTTTTCTGTATATGAAGAAGTGTTTCAAACTGAAAAAAATAGTGGGAAAGAGCCTGCATGGTTTGGTTGCATTGGCATTGGGCATGCTGGTGTCTGTTTTTTGGAAGAGAAGATTGATGGCTGACTGTCTTCAGTTCTTGTTATTCATTGCTTGCATGAGGATTATAGACATGGAAAAACTTAAAAATGATGAGAAAATGCATTACTGCTTGCTTGAGCATATGCATGGGATTAGCTGCTGCCCTTTAAGGGCGGGCAGGCCGCTTGGAGCTGCGCAATGCGCAGGGGGTTCGAATCCCCCAGTCTGTTTCTTCAATATGATTGCAGGTGGCAAATCGAACTTGCTATGGTGCCCTGTAGGAGGATGGTGGCAGCAACCCTCTTGATGCAGCAGCACATGGAGGTAGAGGAGTGGCGATTGTGATTGAGACAGGCCATAAACTAGATGCTTGCAGGTCGAGTCTTCTGCTAGAAGCTTATTGTTTTAGCCAAATTAGCATGTCCTAGAGTGCACCTACAATAGTGGACAGGAGGAGTCTTTTTAGATGAATTCTATTTTGAAGTCAAGCAAATATTAGGGGCCCTGGCCACAGGTTGTCAAATCCGTAAATTATAGACCCACCTACGCATTTGACCCCGTCAAACAATGAGGTGTACGCTTATAATTAGGATGGCTCTAGAGGGAATACTCCTCGTAATATGCCCTCATCCGAGAGTTGGCAATTGGCTATAAGCTTCAGCAGTGATAATGATTGGTTGGATATAAAATGACATGCTCATACTCATAGATTGCTAGCTCATACCTCCAAACCAAAATATCTTACACAACACTATTCTGAATCTCTTATGGGAAAATGATCATGGAACGTCAAGCAATGCACCAAAGAAGACAAGCAGCAAGATAAAGGACCCAGCAAAGCAGGCAAGCACGATTGCTACCAACAACAAGTGATTGGCCAAGTGTAATACAATATGCAGCACAATGGCAAAAGGATTGCCAAACAATTTCACAAGGACCCAAACCAGATAGGAAGAAATAACAATGTGCAAACGAAGATCACCCACCATCTTGTCTAGTCAATCCCTTCCTCTACAACTATTTGAAAAACAACTCAAACAAGTTATACACTTGCAACAATTGCGCAAACCATCTACCAACAACATGGACATCCTCTCCCACATACACCCGAGACGTACTCACAATTCCAACATTCCATACCCAAATGCTCTCAACAATCGACATATCCATACTTGTTGAGATACGAATGAACGACGTAATCGTAGGCAAACGCCATGAGAATAGCATACTAGACAACCCCTTAGTCTCTTGGATGGACTGAACAAAAGCGAACTAGATCAAGCAACCAAGACAAAGATAGAGACACTGCTATTCCACCTCATCCACCACAATCCCATTGTCAACAAATACAAAACATTGTACGAGCAACCCAACCCAACAACAGGCCTCTGCATCATCTCCATCGCAGCAATCTCACATCCTCGACAGACCACGTGCCGACGGCGCATATGCCACAGACCATAACTCTACCATATAGACTCTATCCATTTGCGACACAACCAACATCCAAGACACATCCACCACCTTCCAACAAGATGACATATACCACCTTCCAACCCTTATCCCGAGACAAGAAACAAACAGCCATAACCTACCAATAATGTCAACAATAGAAGGCACCATAATCAGTCACAACACCGTACAGTTACCAATAACACTAGAAGCATGCATATTCCCCTTTCTATTTCCTGAAGGACTTGGAATGCATCGGCGCCAGACCGACTTCAATGCGTACATAAAATCACGAATTTCTTGCCTTTTCTCCTTGTTCACCACAATGACCCCAAAATTTGCTCAATGTGTAGTTTTTTGCTATTGTTTTCGCATAAAAACAACACTTAAAGACCACCCATAGTATTGTTCCGAAAATGCTAGAAACAACATGTAGTTTTTGTATAAAAAGTCTACGCATAGAAAATTGACAGTCCTGTTAATAAAATTCTATGCGTTGTTTTTTGGTGTTGTTTTTACTAAAAAATAACATATGGTTTAACAAAATATCCACATGCGGATTTTTAAATTAGTAGTTGTTTTTAGGTGTTGTTTTTACTAAAAATACAACATGTGGCTTAACAGAATATCCACGTGGATAATAGTTGTTTTCAGGTGTTGTTTTAACTAAATAATAACATGTGGTTTAACAAATATCTACATGTGGTTTTCTAAATTAGTTGTTTTCAAATGTGGTGCTTTTCAAATAAAGACACATTCTTGTAAAGAATATCTACATGTTGTTTTCATGTACATTCTAAAATAAAAAAGTATTATTTTTAACTAATTAAATATTGACACGTGGCATTCTTTTTTAATAAAAAAAATTCTTTTTTTGTTTTTCTTTTCCTACGTAGCCTTTTGGGAGTCGAACCCAAACAAGTCCATAAGGTATTATTAAATTGCAATCCACATTCTATCATTAAAACATTATGTTCAAAATATTACATCAATAGTCAATGGTTAAGGTTTAAAACAATTAAATAAAAGTTAAAGGTTCACAACAATCTTGTCTTACATTTCTTTCCATCTCGTTTTCATACCAAATCAGTTAAAACAGTATTCTTTCCTAATTCTATTGAAATGTGGACTTCATCAGATTTTGTCTTAAAGATCGGATAGCATAGTATTTAGATCATAAATCAAATATGCTTCTAGAACATTTACAAAGATCTGCCTCAAACAAAAATCAAATTGCTGAAAGCTCATAGGCTTCCTTGAATGCTACATCAGGAGCTATTCCTTCCACCCGACTCTATTCTTTCCGGCTCTGTGCAAGCCCTAACCTGTTATACACAGCCGAAGCTTAGTTCTCCAAAAAACTTTGGCAAAACAAGAAAACAAAAATAAGGTTACCTGACAAGCAGGCAAGGCTTCGGCCATGAGAGTCTTGGCAATCATTTTTCTCGTAACTTAGAAGTCCTTCCTGCATACAAAAATATAAGGGTAAATATCAGAGGTAATATAGCTCAAACGATTCTTACCTGACATTGCCAACTCTGTTAGGCGCAATAACTCCAGTTTTTGCAAGCCTGGTTATGTTTGCTCGAAACAAGCCAAGGCCAAGCATAGCAAGATTTTCACCGTTTCTGGTGATAAAAACCCGGCAGAAAGCAAATCAAATTAAAACATAGACCGGGCATAAATCCACTTCTAAAATCTACAAATATATCTAATCCTTGCTTTTTTTCAGAGTGAAATACATCGCGATCTTTGTATCGAGCAAAAGGCCTGCTCGAAAACCTCTGGCTTCCTGGTGTTTTGCATCGAGCTGAACAATAACTCCTTGTATCTGTTCAAAAAGCAGCTTGGGCGCCACACTTCTGATATGAACTATGGCGGTCGATGAGGTCGATGAAGCAAGCCGCCATTTGCCATAGCTGGAGCATTCGAGCCATTCGCCTTAGCTGGAGCCATTTGCCATTTTGAGCTGTTTGAACCGCCATTCGCCATAGCTGGGTCGCATGTTTGAGCTGTTTGAGCCACCATTCGCCTTAGCTGGGCGCAATCGAGCAGAATAGCTGGGCGCATTCGAACAGAATAGGCGGTGGAGACGGGCAAGGGAATACCTGGTCAAGGCGGTGGAGGCGGGCAAGGGAATCCCTGTTAATTTGAACACCAATAGAATGATAGGACCTGGATCAAAATCCGGAGGCCGTCGGTTAACATTAATCTCGGTAGATTGAATACATGGGTCTCTATATATAAGTGATATTTATTAGATAATGTTCAAAATTTAAAATGTCCAATAAACTTTATGAAAGTATTTGTTCGTCAACGATATCAACTAACGTCCAGATTCCACTATGCCGTTCGTTGCTACATATGGACGAATCGGGGGGCCACAAATGTCCAATTAACACCATTGTTGGGATTCAATCGCAGTCTAAAGCCTGAGTGGAAGTTCCCGACGTGGAGTGAGATATCACAAAAATTACAGGAGGGGGATCTTGCCAAGGTGACGTTGGCAAATTTTGGGTGACATGGCACCTAGGCTCCAACTGCCGAGTTAAAGTTCATCTCATGATTGGTTATGTGATGATTGTTTATGACAGAAAGATTTCAAAGCATTAGCATGGAACTGAGTTTTGATCATAGGGGAATGAAATATGATCATGAAGTTGTACTGATGAAGTTGGACTGACACAGTTGAGCCAGATATGTGGTACCAGCATAAATTGCCCTATGCAATATGAGCTAAGAAGATTGAATTTAAATTCTAAATGGTGGCAGTTACATATCAAGGTCAATGGTTGGTTGTATAGGAATGAGAATGAGAATGAGAGCTGTACATAATGGTTGCAGTTACATCTAAAGGTCGAAGGTCATTTATATAGGGAACTGGATATACATTTGAAAGGTAAACCATTGACAGATTTATATTTTAAGAAAGTTGACCTAAGATAATTTCGGTCCAATAGACGAAAGCCAGTCCATGCTCGATGAGTCTCGGTCGAATGATCGTGCTACAGACAAATTATGAGAGCTCGGTGGTTTCCACAACCACCGGGCCCAACAATGTAAATATAATGAGAATCGTTAGAATGTTATACTGGGAAATTGATTCAAGATAAGTGTCGGTAAGTTCTAAATGATTTTTGTGCTATTGATATAATATAGACTTGGTCCATTATGATGGGTTGGACATTAAAGAAATTGCTAGCTTCAAACTACTTAGGTGAATAGAGGAGCATTGGATTTGACTAGCTAGTAAATTGAAAGCTACTTATGACTTGAATTGTATAAGATCTCTTATTTGACAATGGCATTAATTTGAGATCAAGTTGTGTGAAGTAAATCTAGTGTTTGAATCCAAGCATCACATTGCTATCGGGTTAATTTTTTTTTTTTTTTTTTTTTTTTTTTTTTTGAAGAACGTGTTTTACTTCATATTATACACTCAAAATATTACAAAGTACTTCCAGAAGTAAGAAATGTCCCTGAAGCATCAATCACTTTTAGATGATCACTCCATATTGGTTTTTTAATACGATCAGGCCAATTGGAGATCCGAAAAGCAATTATACAACAACTTCACAAATTTCTTGAAGTACCACCGAGAAGAAATATGCTTATCATAAAGACCTTTCTTCGCCTTCCCATACACTCCATATTAGCCAAGACTTTGCCATGTGAAATGCAATCCTTTTAGAAGCGGGTCCAATCGATTTGGATAAATACCCAAAAGAAAGTCTTGACTATCCAAAGATACTCCAAAAGAGAATGCAAAATTAGGACCTAAGACTACTCACTCTGCACACAAATATAAACAATGCTCCAATGTTTCAATGCACCTCACACATTGGGCAAAGTGGGCTTACTCCCGGCTTAAAGCGATGAACCATCTCATTAACTCTCAAAGAGCGATGAATCACCTGCCAAAGTAGAACATTTACCTTTGTTAATATTTTTTTGTCTTGATACTAACACCAATATGCCAAGGTGGTTCAAACATGCCACCTAGGCTCAAATATGCCACATAGGCTCTAACATGCCAAGGTGGCTCAACTATACCGCGTGAGCTCCAACATGCCAATATGGCTCAAACATGCCACCTAGGCTCCAATGTGCCAAGGTGGCTCAAACATGCCACCTAGGCTCCAACATGCCAAGGTGGCTCAAACATGCTGCCTGGGCTCAAATATGCCACCTAGGCTCCAACATGCCAAGGTGGCTCAACCATGCCACGTGGGCTCCAACATGCCAAGGTGGCTCAAACATGCCACCTAGGCTCTAACATGCCTAGGTGGCTCAACCATGCCACCTAGGCTCCAACATGCCAAGTGGCTCAACACGCCACCTAGGCTCCAACATGACAAGGTGGCTAAAACATGCCACCTAGGATCCAATATGCCAAGGTGGCGCAAACATGCCACGTGGGCTCCAACATCCCATCTAGGCTCCAACATGTCGAGGAGAGGAAAAATGAGATTACATTTTGTCCCATTAAGGGATGCTTAAAATGCCATGTCAGCTTTTTAAACTGTCCAATAAGAGAAGAGCTCCAGTATATCTCATTCCAGTATTATGTGGCGACCAGAGTTAATCAGAAATTTACAACTAACCGTAGTATCATTTTTCATTATAACTTTTTGATCCGAACTTCAGATTCAAAAACTTTTGTAGCAATGGGTTCGTCTTCACAAGATCTATCTAATGATAACCCATTCATACATCTTTTACGATATAAATATATAAGAAATAAGCAAAAAATCATATTTTTTTAAGGTTAACGCATATGACCATATTGAAATACATCATAACCATATATCATTGGAAATATCTTTTCATTCCGCATCTAATGCAACAAACGCCGCAACATTTTGGCAAGCGGATCAGAAGTTATGGGGGAAAAACAACAGCAATGAAGTTGTTGGTGCTGCATTAATTGCAGTTAATAGAGGGTAGCCGGGTAAAAGCATGCTACGGTGTACCACTTTTGGAACCCTCAAAAGTACCTACACTGGGTACTTTTAAAACTGGTACTTTCTGTTTTTTCTTTCCATTAAAATCAATTGAAAATTTTTGAATTGAAGGTCAATAACATGTTAATCTATAGTATTAGAGGATAACAATACTATTAGAGACTAATATAAATGGATTAACTCTCAAACTTATTATTTATTGCAGCATTTATGCAAGTTCCCAGTACCCAGTGTTGGGTACTTTTCTTGATAGTTTCGCACTCCCTAAAAAGTACTTTAGATGGTACACCCTAGCATGCTTCCACCCAGCCATTCCATTGGAGGATTCTTATGGGGATGAAATGAGATCTCAAAATTTCTCTAATGGTGGCTCAAACATGCCACGTGGGCTCCAACATGCCACCTAGGCTCCAACATGCCAAGGTGGCCCCAACATGCCACCTAGGCTCCAACATGCCACCTAGGCTCAAACATGCCAAGGTGGCTCAAACATTCCACCTAGGCTCCAACATGCCACCTAGGCTCCAACATGCCAAGGTGGCTCAAACATGCCACCTAGGCTCCAACATGCCACCTAGGCTCCAACATGCCAAGGTGGCTCAAACATTCCACCTAGGCTCCAACATGCCAAGGTGGCCCCAACATGCCACCTAGGCTCCAACATGCCAAGGTGGTTCGAACATGCCACCTAGGCTCCAACATGCCAAGGTGGCTCGAACATGCCACCTAGGCTCCAACATGCCAAGGTGCCTCCAACATGCCACCTAGGCTCCAACATGACAAGGTGGCTCAAACATGCCACCATGCCACAATAGGCTCAAACATGCCAAGGTGGCTCAAACATGCCACCTAGGCTCCAACATGCCACCTAGGCTCAAACATGCCAAGGTGGCTCAAACATGCCACGTGGGTTCCAACATGCCAAGGTGGCTCCAACATGCCACCTAGGCTCCAACATGACAAGGTGGCTCAAACATGCCACCTAGGCTCCAAGGTGGCTCAAACATGCCACCTAGGCTCAAACATGCCAAGGTGGCTCAAACATGCCATGTGGGCTCCAACATGCCACCTAGGCTCCAACATGCCAAGGTGGCTCAGGCATGCCACCTAGGCTCAACCATGCCACCTAGGCACTCCAAGTGGAACTTTTGGTAGAGGAGTTTGGCAAGGGATACAATAGAGGGATCTTGAAGAACTTAAAGCGCTGACACCCTTCCCCAAGTCGAACCAGGCCAAGACTTTGCTTGCTTCTTCCTCACAGAGGGGAGAGGCGGACCCGGAGATGGACCTCGAAAGGTTGTCGAGGTAGCCTTTCTTGCCAGCAGCTCCTCAGGAGGGCAAATGCCAATGCCCTCCTCCCGGGCTCGGTTTCCCTATCCAGGCCATTGAATCCGCTTTTCAAGTAACACGCCTCGAGTAGGTTCAAAAAATCCAAGATCGGGTCCGGAGAACTTATCAAACCGGCGTCTGCGCGGTTGGCCGTGTTAGAAACCCAAGTGTTTTGTCGTTAGGGCGCAAAGGCTCGAGGAATGGAGATTGACTTAGCCATGTCGTCCGGAATGGCAAAATTACCCTAGGGACCACGTTACACGGTCATTTTTTGCAACGAAAGAAACACGAACCCTGTACATGGCAGTATTCCACAGCCATCTCCTAGGCCAATTGACTACAAACATGTTGGACATGAGCTACTTTGACACTTTTTGGAGAAGGGGTGGTCTTCTGCCCATGAAACTTGGTCCCCAGGGTAATGTCGACATTCTGAGTCTATTGGCAGAGCCAGTTCATACTTCCGGAGTGGGACAATTGCCCGTCCGTGGCTATAGGCCTTCGGGAGAGGACTCTTGGGGCAAGCTGCTTTCGGGGGGTTTTAAGGGTCCGTCTTCTGGCGTCAACACCCTCCCTCTACGCGATGACATTGTGCAAGATCCTGGTCAATTCTGACTACGATATGGCCTCCGAAACGTAAATCCTGTGTGATGCTAGGTTATTGAAGGGTTTACGTTATGGAGGCTGAGTTCTGGTCGTCTGCCTCGGATCAGATGCCGCTACAAAACTGATGTTAAAACCAACAACATGCCATTCCTAACAATGAACCAGAAGGCAAAGGATGGGTTGATAGCATTTCTCACAATGAAACAGAAGAAAAAGGATGGGGTGATAGCATTTCTCACAATGAATCGGGAGAAAAAAAGGATGGGGTAGCATTTAATCTCAATGAAATAGAAGAAAAAGGATGGGGTGATAGGATTTTCGAGAATGAAGCGAGGAAGAAAAAGGATGGGCTGACATCATAGAGAAAAAAGCATGTCTTCACCGAACAGGGAAAAAGCTAAACAAAAGTCTCTTAGAAGTACATGCACTGTCGAATGTTGGGTGTGTTAACAGAGATAGGAGCTCATGCAACATATGACCCGAAAAGTGTTGAGTCATCCATGAAATTGAAGCACTTGCAAATTATGTGAGCTACGTTTTACATGAAATGTAATATGGTTTGTGAAGTTTGTTTTCTTTCTTTTGCTTTTATATTTGAACATGCCACCTAGGCTCCAACATGCCAAGGTGGCTCAAACATGCCACCTAAGCTCCAACATGCCAAGCTGGCTCCAACATGCCACCTAGGCTCCAACATGCCACCTAGGCTCAAACATGCCAAGGTGGCTCAAACATCCACCCCTCCTCAGGTCATGCCACCTAAGCTCCAACATTCCAAGGTGGCATGCTTGAGCCACCTTGGCATGTTGGAGCCTAGGTGGCATGTTTGAGCCACCTCAACATGTTGGAGCCTAGGTGGCATGTTTGAGCCACCGTGGCATGTTGGAGCCTAGGTGGCATGTTGGTTTTCCTGGGCATGTTTGAGCCTAGGTGGCATGTTGGAGCCACCTTGGCATGTTGGAGCCTACGTGGCATGTTGGAGCCCGCGTGGCATGTTTGAGCCACCTTGGCATGTTGGAGCCCGCGTGGCATGTTTGAGCCACTTTGGCATGTTTGAGCCACCTTGGCATTTTGGAGCCCACGTGGCATGTTTGATCCACCTTGGTATGTTGGAGCCTAGGTGGCATGTTGGAGCCTGCATGGCATGTTTGAACCACCTTGGCATGTTTGAGCTACCTTGGCATGTTGAAAAACTTCGAGATAACATCATCACGAGTGTGCGGATCTTGTTTTGTCTCGGGGAAGTGCCTTGACCAAATTTTCTTCAATTTTGAACCCGATTTACTCGGATATCCCAGATCCAAATTGAGCCAAGTTTTCTTCCACATGTCACCACAGCGTTTCTCTTGTTGTTCCTCAAAAATCATTTGAAAAAGATAAGCACAACTTCGAGATATTCAGGATCTAAGTGCAACTACCTCATTTTGCTTTAGGGATCCTAATGTAGTTGATGCCTTTTGCAAAATTTTGCATAAAGATTGGTTGCCTTAAGCAACCTGGAGGTTCTAACACACCATATCCATATCACAGCATGTGTCCTAAGTGCAAAAGTCTAAAATCCGACCTCCAAAATGTAAACCCTTCAACAACCTAGCAACTCATAGGGTTTACGTTTGGGAGGCGACGTGTTCTTTTCATGGATAACTTCGGTGCACCATCTCTAAACATGAATGCAGAGTCATGCCAATCAAGAAATGGGGTTCGGATCTATCGGTCATCCAAAATATCCCAAACAATGTCTTCCCTCTTGCAAAAGTGGCTCTTGATTTCTAATTGCCATAGCGGAGAAGAATCGATCCAAATCCTATTTCTTCAGTTCATATTGCTTCGTCTTCAATCTGCAACCTCTCTAGCCATGTCCCAAGTGCAAAGCACGAGAACTTCGACCTCCATAACATAAACCCTTCAATAACCTAGCATCACCGGGGGTTTACGTTTGGAGGCCATATCCTAGTCGATTCGACCGGGATCTTGCACAATGTCATCGCCGTGAGGGAGGGTGTTGGCCTTGAAGACGGACCCTTAAAACCTTCTCGAAAGCAGCTCGACCTAAAAGTCAATTGGCCTAGGAGGTGGTTTGCGAGATCTTTTCCATGTAGAGGGTTAGTGTTTCTTTCGTTTAAAAAATGACCGTGTAACTTGGTCCCTAGGGTAATTTCGCCATTCAGGACGACATGGCGGTCGAATCTCCATTCAGAGCCTTTGTACTGCCCGAACGACAAAACACTTGGGTTTCTACGGTCAACCCGCCAGGGGCTTAGCGGTTTGGTAAGTTCTCCGGACCGATCTTGGATTTTTTTTGAACCCTTTCGCTCCGGATTCAACGATTGGATAGCGAAACCGAGATCCGTAAGGGGCATTGGCATTTTCCCCCTCGGGGCGTTGGCAAGAAAGGCGCCTCGACAACCTTTTCATGTTAGATCTCCTCGAATCGGCCTCTGCCTCGGTGAGAAGCCAGCGCAAACTCCTGGCCCGGTTCGACTTGGGGAAGGATGTCGACGCTTTAAGTTCTTCAAGATCCCTCTATTCTATCCCTTGCCAAACTCCTCTACCAAAAATTCCACTTGGAGTGCCTAGGTGGCATGGTTGAGCCTAGATGGCATGCCTGATCCACCTTGGCATGTTGGAGCCTAGGTGGCATGGTTGAGCCTAGGTGGCATGCCTGATCCACCTTGGCATGTTGGAGCCTAGGTGGCATGTTGGAGCCAACATGGCATGTTTGAGCCACCTTGGCATGTTTGAGCCTAGGTGGCATGTTTGAGCCTAGGTGGCATGTTTGAGCCACCTTGGCATGTTGGAGCCACCTTGGCATGTTGGAGCCACCTTGGCATGTTGGAGCCACCTTGGCATGTTTGTGGCATGTTGGAGCCTAGGTGGCATGTTGGAGCCACCTTGGCATGTTTGAGCCACCTTGGAGCCTAGGTGGCATGTTTGAGCCACCTTGTCATGTTGGAGCCTAGGTGGCATGTTGGAGCCGCCTTGTCATGTTGGAGCCACCTTGGCATGTTGGAGCCCACGGGCATGTTGGAGCCCACGTGGCATGTTTGAGCCAACTTGGCATGTTTGAGCCTAGGTGGCATGTTGGAGCCTAGATGGCATGTTTGAGCCTATAGCGGCATGTTTGTGGCATGTTGGAGCCTAGGTGGC
Source organism: Isoetes taiwanensis (assembly GCA_021234155.1). NCBI lineage: Eukaryota > Viridiplantae > Streptophyta > Lycopodiopsida > Isoetales > Isoetaceae > Isoetes > Isoetes taiwanensis. Next base: position 508,555 of record JAJEKV010000055.1, on the reverse strand, counting down.
ATGTTGGAGCCACCTTGTCATGTTGGAGCCTAGGTGGCATGTTGGAGCCACCTTGGCATGTTGGAGCCTAGGTGGCATGTTGGAGCCAAGGTGGCATGTTTGAGCCACCTTGGCATGTTTGAGCCTAGGTGGCATGTTGGAGCCTAGGTGGCATGTTTGAGCCATCTTGGCATGTTTGAGCCTATAGTGGCATGTTGGAGCCTAGGTGGTATGTTTGAGCCACCTTGGCATGTTTGAGAATGTTGGAGCCTAGGTGGCATGTTTGAGCCACCTTGTCATGTTGGAGCCTAGGTGGCATGTATGAGCCTAGGTGGCATGTTTGAGCTACCTTGGCATGTTTGAGCCTATATGTGGCATGTTGGAACCTAGGTGGCATGTTTGAGCCACCTTGGCATGTTGGAGCCTAGGTGGCATGTTGGAGCCTAGGTCACGTGGCATGTTTGAGCCACCTTGGCATGTTGGAGCCACCTTGGCATGTTGGAGCCTAGGTAGCATTTTGGAGCCTAGATGGCATCTTTGAGCCACCTTGGCATGTTGGAGCCTAGGTGGCATGTTGGAGCAAACGTGGCATGTTTGAGCCACCTTGGCATGTTTGAGCCTAGGTGGCATGCATGATTGGAGCCTAGAAGGCATGTTGGAGCCCGTGCCATGTTTGAGCCACCTTGGCATGTTGGAGCCTAGGTGGCCTTGGAGGCCGCGTGGCATGTTTGAGCCACCTTGGCATGTTGGAGCCTAGGTGGCATGTTTGAGTCACCTTGGCATGTTGGAGCCTTGATGGCATGTTTGAGCCACCTTGGCATGTTTGAGCCTAGTTGGCATGTTGGAGCCTAGGTGGCATGTTTGAGCCACCTTGGTACGTTGGAGCCTAGGTGGCATGTTGGAGCCCACGTGGCATGTTTGAGCCACCTTGGCATGTTGGAGCCTAGGTGGCATGTTGGAGCCCGTGTGGCATGTTCGAGCCACCTTGGCGTCTAGGTGGCATATTGGAGCCATGGCATGTTTGAGCCACCTTGGCATGTTAGAGCCTAGGTGGCATTTTGGAGCCCGCCTTGGCATGTTGGAGCCTAGGTGGCATGTTGTGAGCCACCTTGGCATGTTGGAGCCAGCGTGGCATGTTTGAGATACCTTGGCATGTTTGAGCCTGGGTGGCATGTTGGAGCCTAGGTGACATGTTTGAGCCACCTTGGCATGTTGGAGCCTAGGTGGCATGTTGGAGCCCACATGGCATGTTTGAGCCACCTTGGCATATTGGAGCCCACATGGCATGTTTGAGCCACCTTGTATTGGAGCCTAGTTGGCCTGTTGGAGCCCACGTGGCATGATTGAGCCACCTTGGCATGTTGGAGTCTAGGTGGCATGTTGGAGTCCACGTGGCATGTTTGAGCCACCTTGGCATGTTATAGTAGGTGTGCCATGTTTGAGTCCTTCAAGAATAGAATAGAATAGAATAGAATAGAATAGTTTTTTTAACGTCCACGAAGACCAATAGGTCATGGGACCCATACAATGGGCTAGTACAATCATTACTACTAGGATTAAAAAACCCCTGCCTCGAAAGGTTTTCAAGGGAAAAACCTTTGCAGTAATGATGATACTAGACAAGCTTAGATAATGACTACTGAGGGCTCAGTAATTGCAGACGTTTATCTAGAACCTCAAGTATGTATAATGCCAAGTCATGCACAGATGGTGCGCTGAGAAGTTGTGGAAGCGTGGAATGGAATGCCTATATGATGCCAACCTAGTGTCCATCTTTGGTTCATATTAATGTGTCTTCTACAAGTTGCCAAGTGACGGATGTCTTCAAGTTTCATGCTCTAGAAGCTCACACGCACATGTATGAAGCCAAATGCCAGTGAAGTGTGTCAATTTGTAATGGCATGTACTTGGTCATACATGGATTCTTAGAAAACCATAAAAAACCACACCTAAAAAAAAACACTACCTTAAAAAACAACACCTTAAAAAAAAACATCCCTTCAAAAAACCATACCGCCTGAGAAAACAACACATCCTTAAAAAAGAAACTACGCCTCCTTAAGAAACCACACATTCTTAAAAAAAAAAACTACGGCTCCCTAAGAAAAACTACAGCATATCCTTGAAAAACCACACCTCCGTATAACTACGTGTAGGTTTTTTTCAAATCTTCAAAAAAACAACCCGTAGTGTGTTTTTACTGTTGTTTTCAACTGTAGAACAAATTTTGGGGTTGTAGTGCACGCTATACAAACATGCATGCTCATAATGTACCAAACAAGCCAATCACTCATCACCTCAAAGTCTATAATGACAACAATACTCCACAAAGATATCCAACACTACAAAACAACGCATCCAACTCCACAGAACAAGGCTATATCCGCCATATTGTTAAGCACAAAATATCCAAGAGCATCCCAAATACCCATGAATACTACAGAAAGCATCTAAAAGATCTACTTGTAGATTGAGGAGGGGACTTGAGCACAAGGAAATCTACTTTAGGATATGTTGTGTATATCTTGGAGGAGGAGCCATTTCCTGGAGAAGCAAAAAACAAAAGGCAGTTGCAATGTCTTCAGCAGAGGCAAAATATGCAGCAAGTTCTCTAATAGGTACGGAATTAGTTTGGTTAAGAAGATTGGTTGAAGAACTTGGATACAGGCAAAATGAACCAACGATCATCATGACAGACACAGTATGAGCTATATAGCAATTGTTAAGAATCCTATACAACATGAGAGAACCAAGCAAATAGAATCAAATATCTATTTCATCAGGGACTTAACTCAAAAAGGATATATACAGATGAAGTATATTAACATAGATGTGCAAACAGCAGATGCACTCACAAAGGCCCTGGTTGAGAAAAAGTTTACAAAATTTAGAGACAATCTTGGAATTCTAAATTTAAGTGTTGAGGAAGGAGTGTCAGATATTGATCAACACTAAATTTAGTAGCGAACCAAGTGTGGAACCATCACTATCTTTAGGGTGAAACCTTTTAAGGGACATGTAAAAATTACGCTCGAAGGTCCTATGGTATGGTTATATGTTGAAAAGGATAAAGTTTCCTTTATGGGTTTCATAGGTGTGCATGCATCTTCGAGCCAACAAGATATTTGAATATAGAAGCGTTGCACCGAGAAATTTTTTTATGCAAATCGGTCGATTGCTGTAATATATATAGAATGGTGAGATGCAATCGATTCAGTGTGTTGGATGCCAGATTGAAGTCTATGAGCAAAGCTTAATTCAATGAATTAAGGGTTGGGCTCCTCAAGTCAAAGGGCTATAGTATTGCGATCAATAACTTAGCTATAGTGCTAAGGACTTTGAACCATTGAACTTGTTGATATTGCCATACTAAATTAAATCCCATTAAAGGGGTTAGTCTGAGGAGATTGATGTAATAGAATTGAGCTAGCTAATTTTTCTATAATATCATCAGAAGAGGCAATCGGCAAAATTGACAGTAACACCATAGTGTTGTGCATGCACCATGAGGACGTCCGATATTACAACACAGTGGATATAGTCAAAATGTTCCCCAGCAACCGTGTCCACAAGGTAAGAGTCCACATCAATGCAACAACAAAAGACAAAATGGAGGATTGGATTGAAGACCCGACATTCCACAAAATACCTTATGTTGCAGTAGGATGCAAAGTCATAATCATCACCAATATGGACATATTGGGAGAAATAGTCAATGGAACAACAGACATAGTCACATACATAGACATAGACGAGCAAACAGGAGAACCCAAAAGGCATCATGGTCCACATTGCAACTCTCTCCAACACATGCACATCAAGCGAACACTGGTTGAGTACAGACATCAAGGACCCAAAACCATTTTCAAAAGAACATTTCCACTTGCCCTGGTGTATGCCATGACAGGACACAAAAAGCCAAAGCTCCATGATAGAAGGCAATGCAATCATGGTGGTGGAGAGAGCATTCACACTAAGACTACTGTACGTGATGTTATCACGAATAACAGAAAGCAACTGTCGGTTGTATCGCCAATCACGACAAAAGACTTCGAACCAAACAGAACACTACTAATGTAGCAACAACTGGACAAAATGTACGCATCACCTGCTTAGTGCTTATTCATATAGAGCATACCAAACTCCTAACCATTTAATATCTCGTATTCTTTGCTAGACAACCGCAACAACAACTCCAAACAACTGACAACAAAGCTACATCTAAGCTATAAACACGACAATAATAGCTTCACCCATTTTATTCATTATAAAATACCTTAAATGTGGTTCTTTGATACTTATTCTTGTCACATCTAAGCTACATAATGGACATGTGGCACATATCATTGTCTTCTTACTTCATTATATATATTTTTTTGAAGAACGACAAACTTTATTGAAACTCCAAACCAAAAGCAAAATACAAATGCAGAGGCGGGAATAAAATCTCAGAGGATAATCATGATCCACTGAGTAGAACCACTAGCCTATGCATAAGACAACACACTCAGATAGGACTCAAATATCAACTGTCGCTTGGTAGGAGCAAGCGAAGAGCAATGGTAGGCCTTAGCGATTCTAACTTGTGCGTCCTAGAGGACAACTACAGGAGCAATATCCAAACCCTGAAAGATACACAATCTTCTGCGCCTCCAGATGGACCACAACAACCATCCTGATGCTAAATGAAATGCTTCGCTCCGCAACTTATTCCAAGTATCCGGATAAATAGTCAGAAGCACTTGCTGACTTGTCAATGCCACATGAAAAAGAGAAAGCAACCAAGACCAAATAGGCTGGAGATGATCACATAAAGGAAACAATGCTCAATGGTCCCATCCCTTTGCTTGCACAGTGGGCAGAGTGCTGACACTTGAGGATCAAATCTATGGACAAGCACATTCACACGAGGGCATCTCATAGATATGCATCATCTCAATTATTTGGTATGTCCTTGCCCCATTTAAATTGAATTAGCCATCTTTGTAAGTATGTTATTTGTTATACTTCAATAGACAGGAAGTTGCGAGCAATGCCTATATACAAATTTTCATGAAAACACGAGAAATGTTCGTGGAGGTCAAGCATCCAAAATGATACTTTGCAGTTTGAGGGCATAGTGCAAATAATGTTGGTTTTTTAATGGTCATGGAACGAACATTTAGATTTTTTTGACTACATCATTTCCTGTTGCAGTTTGAATTGAGAAACTTTACCTTAAAATGCCCTCTATAGTAATGGGTTTAGAACTGATACTAAATTAGTAAAGAGAAGGCCGCCGCAATAAATTCTAATAATTTCCTCCCTTATCGGAATAAAATACAGGAGGATCCCCGGTCGCCGGTAATTCGATTAATTAATTACAAAAGATTAAAATCTAAAACCCTACAGTCCTAAAACCTGCAGGTTAAAACCCTAGGAAGGAAAGCGAGCAGCAATGGCAGCTTGCAGGATGAGCCTCGTTGTAAGCTTTCTTCCTCACCAATGTTTCACTTTTTGTTTTGTCTTCTTATTGACTGTTTGCGCTGCCGTTCATGTTCACAATGAGAGTTTGATGCTTAATTCTATCCTCTGTTTTCAGTCGTGTATAGGCAAAGAGAAACTGGAGCTTTTACGCTCAATGGTTTTAATAATTTTATGATTTGCATTTTAGCTTTGCTATATGTTGAACTAAGGATTTGAAGGAGTATTTTAGAATCAAACGGTCTCAGACAAATTTCGTGTCGTTGTGTTAATGGCAGGATAGCATTGGTACTCGAGTGGTTGCTCATTCTGGAATCTGTAGAAGTGGCCTCACCAGGCCTTTAAAATCATGTGCTATTCCATTGAGGATGTCACGGCACATGAGCAAATGTTCATCAATATTCGGAGCCCAAAACACAAGTGTCTTCAACTCTTCACGTTTGACAAGCATTCCATCTATTTCAAGTCGGGGGTTTTCTGCTCAAGCTATGGTCCAAGTAAGTTACATTTTATAATGCATATACATGTATATTTCAAGTGATAACATTGTTGTTCTGAACATTGCACTGGAGGATTCTTTTTAGAGTAGTGGGAATTACCTTCAGACTAATGTGCAGGAAGCACCCGTGGAGACACCACCATTACAGGCAAAAGTTACAAATAAGTGTTTTTTCGATATTGAAATAGCAGGAGAGCCAGCAGGGAGGATTGTAATTGGGCTATTTGGTGAGGCTGTTCCAAAGACAGCAGAAAACTTTCGGGCACTTTGCACAGGTATTTTCGTTTTCTTTTTTGTATGTTCTTATTTCTGGAATCTAAAGCTTTGTGTATTATCCGTGTTCTATCAGGTGAAAAAGGCTTTGGTTATAAAGGCTCGACTTTCCATCGTGTCATCAAGGACTTCTTGATTCAGGGGGGCGATTTTGAGAAGTACAATGTAGGGACTACTTCCTTTACTAGAAGCTCCCAGAGTATGGACATGTCACTAATGTTGTAGTGTAATTTATAATTTGCTAAGTTTGACATTGCTTATTCCTCACGTCTGAAATAAGGAGGGGAAGTAAATTATTTATCTTTTTCAGGGTGTTGGTGGCAAAAGCATATATGGACCCAAATTCGAGGATGAGCCCGAAGGCTTTGCTTGTAAGTTTTTGTCAATGGACCTTTACTTGTGAATGTGGTTTTCTAGCATCGGACACAACGATCTTTGTGCTGATTTTATGGTTGATTAAATCCCAAACGCATAAACATAGTTTGGAAGATACTTTTTTTCTTGAAGAGGATACCTAGGCTCAATATGGCTCGAGGAAGGAAAGTAATTATGCTATGCACACCATGTTGATATGCCAGACATTTCAGTACATGAGATTTCACCAGTTCCAGTTTACTGACTTTTCTTGCTGTTTTGCAGTGAAACATTTTACAGGTGCAGTCAGTATGGCAAACTGTGGCAAGAATACAAATGCAAGTCAATTCTTTATTTGCACCATAAAGGTAGAACTTAGTCTAGGTGTGGATAAATATGTGTTTCTGCCCAGCATATTTATTCTTGATATTTTTCTCCAGGCATCATGGTGCGATAGTAAATACGTTGTGTTTGGTCATGTCCTTGATGGCATGGACACTGTGAGGAGGATTGAACAGGTTAAAGCAGATAAATGTGATCGTCCTCAACAACCATGCAGAATAGTGAATTGTGGGGAATTACCAATTTAAGCAGCCATGCAGTATGAGAGATCCTATTTGCTGGTCAATGTTAGGATGTACGTTATGTAAAGCCTGTTAAAATAGATGTTAAAAACAACTTTATGGATGGAACTTTAAAAGTAATTGGCGTCCTGACCTTTTGTTGCCAATTCTGGCCATGGCAAATATTATGTGTTTTGCAAAACTGTTCTGTTTCTTCCAAAAAGTGGTAGCGTTTATGAGATCAAATCTACATTTTGGGTAGCATGTAAATCTGATCAACAATAATATCTTACACTATAAAGGGTGTTTCTGTTATGTAAGTTTATTTTTTTTATTGAGAGTAAATTGCATATTTTTGTTTCCAATTCGAATCAACCTATGCGCATGCTATTATGGCATCACACTTCTAACATTATCAGCATTCTGCAATGACTCCCTATGCAAAACCATCATATTAATGCCCTTCCCTTGGATAAATTCATTTGATCAACTTCCAACTTGGGTTTTATTAGCTTGACATGTGTGTATTTTGTATTAGGGTTTGCTGTTGGCTACGTTGGTGTGGCAACGCTTTTTTGGGCTTTATATGGTAAAGAAGGGGCATGGTTTGGCCAGATCGTGGCATGCAACCCTGGCTTTAGGGAGCTTCTATTGTGGTATGATCTCATCTTTCTTTTGTCGATGGTGGACAAGTGAAACGCACTGGCTATGGCTTTGGTTCTATGCATTTTTGTCCTTTTGGTTTGTTGATTGTGGGTGCCTTCGATTTGAAGCGTACTGGCGATGGCTTTGGTTCTATGCACTTTTGTCCTTTTGGTTTGTTGATTGTGGCTCCCCTCGATTTGAAGTTGGGAATCTTTTGTAGGTGAGGTACCATCGCTTGGGGATCCGATTCTAGATTTTGGCAATGGTTTAATGTTTTAAAGTTCTTTTGGGTTGCTCGAAGGGCGAACCCTTGGGAGGAAGGGTGATGGAAATTTTTTTTCATGCCACTGAATGTACTAAACCGAGGGGTAAAGTTAAAAATCTCACCGCATTGGACGACTCAGATTGAAACTCCTTCTGCATTATGCGAGTTAGGTAGAGTCTCCTTTACCGTTCCATGAGAGTGCATTAGGGGGCAATCCGATCCGACCGACCAATGTGCTTGTGATGCTCTGTTGGATTAGGTTTGAGCACGATGTTATGGGCTAGATAACGTCCTCTCCCGAGGAGTTATGGGCCAGGAAAATGGCCAAGTGGCCATGTGGCCAAGAAATTACTTTCGGTAGTATCTGACCTCGCCATTTGGCCACATGGCCATTTTCCCGCCCATAACTCCGAAGGGAGGACGCTATCGACTTTAACGCCCTTGGCCGGAGCATTTGGCGAGCAGCCATAGCCAAGCTTGGCGGCCCGCCTTTGCATTCCAGTGAAAAAACAAACTAAATGTAAGTCTCACGTTTCTAAATAAAACATGTGAGGCTTGCCGAGGCGGATTTAAAAAACGTAGGGGAGTCGATTTTTACGGGGAGGCAGATTTAAACAGGGCAAAGGAGTCGGATTCGCATAAATGAGTCGGATTCCTGAGAATCGGCAATTTTGGGGCATTTGCGAGAAGCTGGACCTGTATTTCATTTTCCGCGCTTCTGACCTCCATTTCCCGCCCAAGCTTTCCGTGGCAGAGGTTCCAGAAGAGCTTTCTTGTGCAAGTACCTTTTGCCTACCATAGCCATATCTTTTGATATTATTTCGCAGATAAACTGCGCGACCCATGATCAAACACCAAAATCGGAAAAAAGAAAGCGCAGGGCCGTATAAGGCAAAGACAGAAGCCACATGGAGGCCGCTTGGAGGTCTGGCTATGGCTTGGAGGCCGGAGGCCTGGCTATGGCAGCCGTTTGTGAAGGATTGACCATGGTGCGGAGTGCCCAGAAAAAATAGTAGATAGTACGTCGCAGCAGAGGATGTTATGGACATAACATCTTGTTATGGACATAATAGTTTTGGCCCAAAAATGTTACTGGATATAACCTCTTAGAATAGACGGCTGGGATTTAATCCTACCGCTAAATGCAGAGGCCAAGGACGTTAAGGATTAAATAGAGCAACTAATGGGCTTGTGATCAGCTAAGTTTGAGCAAGATGTTATCGATTAAGTAGAGCAACTAATGGTGAGCAAGTGCAACAGTTTACCTCATTGGGGAAAAGCATGTTTGCTGCCTCCGACAAAATGTGGGACAAATTTCTTGGATTTGAACAAGATTCTGGATCAAGATAATCATTTGTTAGAAGGTATTGTGTTGCCGTAAGTAATATAATTCAACTTTTATTGTTGCAATCTGCGAATAAACCAATGGGTTAACAATCACAGGGCCATGGTGCTACATGGGTGAAGAGAAAAACATGGATCAAGAGAATATAAAAGAACTCTTGGATAAACTAAAGGTCCAGATCAAGTTTAGTTTCTTTTGGTCCATTTCATTGGAGCTCAATAGCAGAGGTATGCTTTTACTTTCCTCTTATTGTGTTTTTCTTGATTTGTTATGTGGAATGCAAAGAGGGAGTGAATTCCAGGCCTAGGCGGGCATTTGGCCTTGACATTCTTTGGCGGTAACCACCACCCTACCGAGGCGGAATGCGACCTCTTTGCATTCCACGGCGTCAAGGAAAGCAGGGGTTTTGGCTATGGCGAAGCAGGATTCAGGTTTCAGCCAGAGTTCCTGAGTTTTGAAACGGGTTTCAGGTTTCAGCCAAACTTTCAAATTTTGAAGCGGGATTCAGGGTTCAGCCGGAGTCTGGCTATGGAGTTCAACCGGAGTTTTTTGCGGGCAAGTTTCAGCCGAAGTTTGATGCGGGCAGGTTTCTTCTGAGCTTGGCTATGAAGTCTTGCCGGAGTTGCTTCAGCCAAATGCGGTACTCTGCACCTTCTTTCTCCTCTGCCCGTTTGAAGCTTCACGCAGGTCAGGTTCTTGATTGCCCATAACTGGTTGTAACAGGTCAAACTAGAATGCGATATCAATTTTCCATTCTTGAATAGAATGGTCACCACGTGGCGACATAACATTGGATGAGAAACAAGAATTAATACCAACTTTCCTTGACGTATTACATAATATCATTTAATGGCTTGGTCTGTTTCCAGCGTGTTGAAACTACTTCATCACCTCTAGCGCAGAAAAAAACTTTACTATGGCTTCAATGAGGTTCTATGCCATTGTGTGTATATAGTTCAGAGGATTAAGCTGACATGTCTGAAGGCATTCTTTCGATCCAAAATTCCAGCAGATTTTAGCGCAGGGATTGTGGCCTCTAGAATATTTGGTTATCTTGATCTAGAATATATGAGATTAAAAGCTGAGCGGGAGCCATCTTCCAAGCATCACGTAAATATCATCTGCCATCATATTAGTTTCTATTATTTTCAAGTATGTAGCACCTGGAAGTATTATTTACAGGGACTGCTGGAGAGGATATGACTCAGAATGGTTAGAACAACTGGAATTTACTCATTGTATCGTGAATCATAGTTTACATTTTAAAGATCCAGAGGCAGGAGTTCACACAAACAGGATTGAATCTACTTGGGGCGCTGTGAAGAGATAATAAAAAATAAAATAAAAAATAGGGGAACTCACTTCACAACGTCTCGAAGATTGAGAGTAAGATACTGTAGCAAAATACAAGATGTGGATCATTTTGGCTAGGAACTATTTTTCTAGCTCGTTTTGCAGCTCTACGCATGCGCAAGAGGACAAGAAATTCGTCCATCTTATTTAGGAGCAATTTACAGCGGGAGACCTTCGTTATTCGGCCCCCCCTTCCACGTCAACCGTCGAAGCTGCTGACGCGGTTCCATGGACGATTTTTTTCGACGTCCGCGGTTATAGTTAACGATTATTTTTTTTTCAATTTTTCCTTTTCTGTTACAGACCAGGAACTTACAGTCTAGTAACAATGAACGAAACAAAAGAAAAAATTGCACGAGACCAGGCTATTTTTTCATTAACAAACTGCAAGAATCATCAGCAAACAGCTTTTCTCATCATCAATGCTCATTCTCTTCTAGACCATTTAAGACGTCCTTGTTATATCTGTTGCATGAGAGCAAAAGACATTGAAAGCTTGAGTTTTTTGCTCTACAAAGTACTTCCTCCACATGTATTCCATGAAATACGGATTCGTACAGTGCTTTGCATGCGCCATAACGAGGGAGAGATCTCTTCACAATGTGCCATAACGAGATGCCGATCGTTTCATCTGATTGACACCAGCACCTGGGCTTTTCCATCGTAAATGCTCGTATGGATACTATTTGCATAAATGTGCTTATATGTAAAGTTTGTAAAATTTGTGGATATCTGCAAACTTGCTCAGCTTCTTGCAGTAACATAGTTAAATAGTGTCCTCCTAAGAAAGACACAGCAACACCATCTACCATTTAAAGCCATCCTAGGTTTTGCCACGGTGGCCAAAATTGAATATCCCTAATAAGGCCTGGGTAGATTCAACAAAAGTATAAATGACATACATTATGGAAAGCTCAATCTCCAGCTTTCCAAAGCACTAAAAAACACCTGAATCTGACACCCGAGCAAGAAGTTATGAAAGCCACATCATGACCTCACATGGCGCCCATCACAGCGCCCATTCATAAAGTTTGCATGATGGTGGATTAGCAGCTATGTAGGTGATGTATATCATTTCTTTGTCTCAATGCAATACCCTCCTCCTTAAATTATCACCTGGGTTCTTTGTCTTCTTAATGTTTTCGCCTTCATTTTTTGCAGCTTCCAACATCTTTCCTTTATGCAAAAATACAAATTCATGTTGTAAAAAAACTAAGATTTTAACATTTTAAATCAATATACTGAGTCCAATTGGATGTCATATGACAAAAATAGTAGGCCCTTCTCTCCTATATGACAAAATAGGAGAAACAAATATATTTTTTTTCAAAAAAAAAAAAAAAAAAAACAATTTCCCTTTTTTTCACCTTGTCGTGCTGAACGCGGGATGCGGCAAAGAAGGGTCTACTATTCACCTTTGACTTCCCCTCATTTTTCATATAATCTGGAAATAGATAATCAAAAGCATTCCAAGGATATTATACAGGAACGTTTCGCAAAATGAATTGATTTGTCAATACACATTTCTCAACTTCAAGCTTGAAAGCACCCATGTCATCCATTATAGCTAAGAATTTCTGGATAGATGAAGAAAAGGTGATTTTCTTACCTCAATTTGCAAAGAGCTGAAGAGCTTTGATTTCTCTTAAGGAAAATCTGCCAAACTCTTGTCAAACCAGAACCCATCAAACTCATAGAAGGCAACAAAGAAGCTAGGAGCTCGCGTTCCCTTCTTTAAAGAAGAACCGATTTGACCCCAAAATTTTTACTGCGTGGGAAGCCCAAAACACTCGACGGGAAATTCAAATTTCAATAGTAGGCGGGGAACTCAAAAGTAACATTGGGCAGGAACCTTAAAACCAATATTGAGGGGGAAACCAAACATTAGAACTAGGCGGGAACCTTGAAACTGACAAGCCCAAAACTGACACATAGGAACCTCGAAACTAACACCCTATGGGTTCAAAATCGTGGAATAATTTCAAATTAATAGATTCATGGTTTAAGACAAAGTGCGAGAGTTTCAACAAGAATTAAATAAATACGACAACCTTGCAAGATAACCAAAGTCGACACACAGATTCAACCCCATGATGAATGCAAGGCGATTGCTATGAACATCCTAAGTTGTAATCAAAAGTTTAAGCTTCTTTATCTTTATATATACTAAAAGCAGTTTTGAGTGTATGCCATCAATTTCCATTTTGGACATATAGAGGAAGGGTTAAGATTGAGATATAGACGATAAAAATTAGGTTTCGAAGGAAAATTAGGTTTCGAAGGAAAAGCCGACGGTTAGGCACTCACAAAAAACCATTGCTTCTATGATCGAAAATCCATTGTTCCTTGAGCCATCAAATTGAATGATTTGGGAGCCACTTAATTGAATGCTATTTTTAGCAAGGGCCCTTTATATGTGCATGTTCAACCAGGCATTTCAAGGCAGTTTCAGGATATTCCATTTGCCTAAGGTGATTTCTTATCCCAGGTTTTAGCTTTAGGTTTTTGCGGATCTCCTAGAGGTAAGCTATGGCAGCTCTGGCTTTTCTGTTCAATGGCTGCTGATGTTTAACATGTTTCATTTTAAGTTCATAATAACAATTTGTATTGTATTCAGACCACATTTGGATCTGGCTTCGTTTCAGAAAATGATTTTTTTTTTAGCAAGGGCCCTTTGTATGTGCATGTTCAAGCAGGCATTTCGAGGCAGTTTCAGGGCATTCCATTTGCCTAAGGTGATTTCGTTGCAGCTTCAACATCTTTCCTTTATGCAAAAATACAAATTCATAAAAATTAAGATTTTAACATTTCAGACCAATATACTGAGTCCAATTGGATGGCATGTGATAAGAATAATAGATCCTTCTCTCCTACATCTTGCGCTTAGCGCGACAAAGCAAAATAGGAAAAATAAATATATTTTTTTTCAAAAAAAAAAAAATTCCCTTTTTTTCCCGCCTTGTCGCGCTAAGCGGGGGATGTGGCAGAGAAGCGTCTACTATTCACCTTTGACTTTCCCTCATTTCCAATATAATCTGGAAACAGATAATCAAAAGCATTTTCAAGGGTATTATATAGGAACTTTTCACAAAATGAATCGATTTGACAATACCCATTTCTCAACTTCAAGCTTGAAAGCACCCATATCATCCATTATAGCTAAGAATGTCTGGATAGATGAAGAAAATAGGTGATTTTCTTACCTCAACTTGCAAAGAGCTATAGAGCTTTGATTTCTCTTGCCTGGCTGCTTCATCAAGGTAAATATGCCAAACACTTGCCAAACCAGAACCCATCGAACTCATAGAAGGCAACAAAGAAGCTAGGGGCTCGCGTTCCCATTTAAAAAGGAAGGAAGGAAGGAAGTATATTTTAAAAAGAAAGAAGAACCGATTTGACCCCAAAAATTTTACTGCGTGGAAGGCCCACAACACTCAGTGGGAAATTCAAATTTTAGTAGTAGGCGAGAAACTCAAAAGTAACATTGGGCGGGAACCTTAAAACCAACACTGAGGGGGAAACCAAAAATTAGAACTAGGCGGGAACCCTGAAACTGACAACCCCAAAACTGATACACGGGAACCCCGAAACTAACACCCGGTGGGTTCAAAATCGTGGAATAATTTCAAATCAATAGATTCATGGTTTAAGACAAAGTGCGTGAGTTTCAACAAGAATTAAATAGATACGACAACCTTGCAAGGTAACCAAAGTCCAGACATAGATTCAACCCCATGATGCATGCAAGACAATTCCTATGAACATCCTAAGTTGTAATCAAAACTTTAAGCTTAATAAATAAAGTGTTTTATAAGGACAATTTCAAACGTCAATCTATAATGAATGATCATATATGTCCAACTAGACTTTCTCAACCATAACCTTCCTAGTCAATCTATAATGAATGATCATATATGTCCAACTAGACTTTCTCAACCATAACCTTCCTAGTTTTGTAATTTAATCCTGACAAAAACCCACCAACACTGGGCAGCGTTTCTAGTAAGAGAATAAAGAAGGATAAAAGCTTAATAGCACAAAATGAGGAGCTTTAGCATTAAAAAAAATAGGGAAGAAAACAAGACAGGCTCAGTCCCTCTTGTGCGGGATTTGAGCCCACAAAGTAAAAGAGAAAGTAGCAAATAAAACACTGCAATATCCTCTAGCGAATTAAGACCTAAAACCACCACTTGTAAGATCTTTGAGTTTGAAAGCCACCGTTGATGGAAGTGAATAAACCACTTGTAAGATCTTGAGCTCGAAAACCATTGTTGACGAAAGTGAATAGAGAAGAAACATGTCCTTAAAAAAAATAAAAATTTGAAAATTTCTTGCTTAAGAAGTTGGCTTTAAGGCTCCAACAATTGATTTTAAGGCAAATCTAAGTGCCACTGACTACCTTCTCTAAGTGCAACTTCAACCAGTTCCATTGTTACGATTCTTAGTATTTTGGGATGTTTATATGGTCTTGAATCAATGGTGATAGAGGAACAACTGAAGAACACGAACAATTTGGAGTTATATTTTAGGTTTCAGGAGTTTATTATTGGCATGTGGGGCTTTTTTTTTTTTTTTTTTTTTTTTTTGAAGGGGTGGGTGGG
Source organism: Isoetes taiwanensis (assembly GCA_021234155.1). Lineage (NCBI taxonomy): Eukaryota > Viridiplantae > Streptophyta > Lycopodiopsida > Isoetales > Isoetaceae > Isoetes > Isoetes taiwanensis. Next base: position 493,215 of record JAJEKV010000055.1, on the reverse strand, counting down.
GGGAGGAGGGAGGGGTTTCAACTCTATGTGAAGGGGCTCAATTTCCACTTCTAGCAACATTAAGTCTAATAGGCTACCACAATAGCATTTGGAGTTGCATTTTACTCCCATCTCAATCATAATAACGTATTTCTAAATCTGAAGAACATTTCTTTTAAATGGTCCCAAGTGTCAAAAGAGAAACCAACCCATGTAGAATTCGTGATTAAAATATTGATATCATATTTTTTCATTGCCTGAAGGGCATACCCTAAGCGACATTGTGTAGTTCAAGGAATATTCTAACAATATATGAGATTAATGGCTTAGATGGAATAGTTAAAAGGAATGAGAGGAGTACATGCCAAATTGAATGCGACAGATAGTAGAGAAAAAAATGCTGAATTCAAGGTTTGTTGCCTAAATGGGCTCGAAGGGATATCCGACGGAACTGGAAGCTTGCATGAAACGAAGACATGATGAGAGAAAGGGATGCGAGAAAATTGTGGCTTGAAAGAACTTGTAGATATTCTTGAAAGCTATGAATTCTATTAGCTTCAAATTATCCCTGTAATTTTCGATATGGTAATGCAGGGATTTATGCTTCTTACTTGAACCTTGCTTTGTTATGATCTGCGCAGTAGTCTTTTACAAATAGGAAGCTCCACTGCCGTCTTGAGGTTTCAGTGATATTTTCTGTTTGCAGAAGCATCTTGATGAATGGAGCTGAAGATGCTCTCTCTGGCTACAGATTGAGTGCATCTCTGTCTTTCACATCTTCCCTCCTGATTTAGACCTGAGGGAAGCTAATCATCTCCCCCTCAATTGGATCTACTTTACATCTCTATAGCTGGCTCTTTTCTCCTGTGCAAGTAGCATTGGCTTTTGCTGCTTAGAAATTAGTACCGAAGTCTCAGAAATTAGTACCGGTGCTTGAAGGGGCATATCCATCCATTTGCGTTTTGAGACAAAATCTTCCATGCCGGCAGCCCAAAGTGCGAGAGCGCCTTGTTTTAGTGTATCTTTCAAGATGACTTTGTATTGAAAACCTGCAAGGCATAGTGATGTCTTTGTTATGTAGGAAGATGTAGATGGAGCCAGAGAAGAGCAAAGGGGAGCATGAAGAGGATTATAAAGATCCTCCATTCCCGTAGATCAATAAGGCAACACTTTTTCAGCAAAATGCTTCTTCTGTTCATAATTTTTCGTATAGAATTTTTCTTTGTCTCAATTTGGAATATTCATCATATTGTTGTAGAATTTTCCTTAAAGAATTGTTCTTTGCCTTCAATTTGGAATATTCATCGTATTCTTGTAGAAATTTTCTTTGCCTCCAATTTGGAAGATTCTTCATGATGTTCTGGGATCCAATGGTCCAAAGTATTTTCGAAGGGAGAATTTACAAAAAATATACCTTCTTCGAGTTTAAGTAACTTCATATTGGAATTTGTGGACACAAGCATGTGTCCTAAATCAAGAAAGAACCAAAAAGCATGGACTGGAACCAAAAAGTGCTAACATGTGGACTAGCACATCTATGCCCCATCTCTTGCTGCAAAATTTCGTGACAGAACTCCTATATAAGTTATTTCATAACGTATCAAAGAGATGCAATCTAGATATAATGGTAATCGTCTTGGTAATTATTACATGTTGTTCCAGCTCAATCAAGCTACAGGCAGATCTTCATGTCGTTTCACACTTAAAGGCTCTTCACCTAGCAAAAAAAATTCTCAAAGCACTTTAAAAATTTAGCTATATTCAGGCCATTCAATGTGGAAAATTTGTAAAACATGCTATTCTACAAAAAATAATGATTCTCATGCTTGATATGTGAGTAAAATAAGTTTCCATTGAGCTGTACAATTTACTTACAAAATCTTGTACGCAAAGAGGACGATATAATGCCTGCTTTTGCTGCAAAATGTGCAAAAAATTCATAACCATAGTGCATGGCTAACAGGAAAAATGTTGTGTTTACCTACAATCATCTCATACAAATATCAATCCTTTCTTTGAGTACCAAAATATAATCTACTGTGAATTCTGTCCCACTCCTCTGATGTTTCTATCTGCCTCAATTCTGCTGCCGCTTGTTGCAAGTTCTTAAGTCCTTGTCCAAGCTGTGCTAATGATAGAGCTCTCGGTAAAGCTTCAACTGTGCGCTCAATTCTATTTCCATTCATAATTATACCTGCCCCTGCAAGAACACTTGCACCAAATACAACCCATGGCCTTGCACCAGCATGTTTACCCTGGTGCTTCCTCATAACACTATAAAAGCTTGTCCTGATAGCAGATATGCTAACCCTCTGGGCTGTTGCTACAATGCTATGAGCTGTAGCTTTACTTTTTCCAGTCGTCAATGCAGTTTTAAGAGATATTAGGACTTTTGGAATTGGGAAGACTGCCTTTGCTGAAACTAAAAGTGGTTTGAAAATTGGCGTTACTGCCCTTGATGCAGCCATTATGACACTCTTTTTGGCCTGAAGCATCCCTATCTTCACAACTGCTGGAACTTTAAAAAATATTACCTTCATAACTGTTGAAGCCGATGTCACGTGGGATAAGGATGCCAGTCCTACAACAGCTGCTGCACCTGCACCTACAACAACTACGGGCTTTTCTTTAAGTCGACCTGTGCTTCCATCTTTTCTATCATTTTCTTCAGATTCTCCATACACAAAGCATTCTGATGCAAGAGCACTCACCTCAGAAGAGACAGGCGCATTCCAATATTTTCTGATACCAGCAACACTAGCAGCATCAATAATAGCTACTACAGTTCGAGATTCCATAGCTTGTTGTTGGAGAGCCTTAGCAAGCAATACATGGCATTTGTCTTTGTATGAAAGCTGGTCAAAATCAATAGATTGCACTGGCTCCTGTACCTGTCTTGCCGATTTATTCAAAACCACTCTTAGGCTCTCCAAAAGAAACCTAAATCGATAAGCTCGAGCAAGATCATGAGGATCAATCTTCCTTCCATCCTGTACATCTAGAAGCAACCTTTGTGTAGATTCAAAAACCGTCTCATCTTTGTACAATTCATGAAGAGCACATAATAGGGAAAAAAATGAATCTGCATATGAAGGACAATGAAATTCGGGCATAATTGATAATTTGGGAGGTGCAGAAGAATATGGCAACTGTGTGGCCATCCCTTGTGACAATTCCTGTGCAAAAGCTGTTAAATAAGAAGAATCTAGGGTTTTAATGTCCCTAAGATCAAGAAGTCCACGTTTCCACATAGCCGCGGAATAAGAAGGCGCTAGATGTGTTTGCTGAGGATTGAGAAAACCATGTCCAACTCCCCATCTAAGAGGACTCGTCATGTTACCACCACTTACAGTCAAATCAGCATTTTCCTCCTCCTCATCCTTCACCTTATGAGGTGCCACCAAATACCTAAATAAAGAATGAATCTCCTCCGCAGCTGCTTTAGCAGCCAAAGCATTTCCATGATAACTAGTACCAAAAAGAATATTTAAAACGTGAAAGCTTGCAAGCTTTTCATAGTCCTCACTCTTGAATTTATTTGAAAAACAATCCTTCAAAACTCCGAGAAGGGAAGTGGGCACATATGAAATATCATCAGCAGCCAAGATACGCTCCTCTTCATGCAGATCCGCCAGCAATCCGGCATCAACTTGAGCTAACACTGCTCCAGGATTTATGGAATTAACCACGGTTCGGGTATCAGAGACTGACCTTTCCGACAAATTACCTGCTGCAAGAATATAAACCGTAGTAGAAGGGTCTGGGGCGCCCGGAACTGGAAGAGCGATGATGAAGGAAGAAGAAGAAGGGGGCAGATTCAGATGTCGAAGAAGCTTTTCCGATCTCTGAAGATCATCATCTTGGGCTGCATCCCACCAAATTGAACGCCAAAAATTGACAATGAAGGACCACGGCGCCATGCATTGGGGTTCAGAGACGGAGCTCCTCCCGGTTCACCATCTTGAAGCTAGGTTTTGGAATAATAAAAGGGCTTTGTTGTAAAACACAACAAGCAAGCAATTTCATTACTCATATACGTGTTGAGTTTGGATCTGTCCGAACAAAGGGCATCCTTGCCTAGTCACTTGCCATGTCCATGTGTATTTTATTTTAAGAGACTTGGCTAGGCAGGCTTGTTTGCAAAGATCACCAACAAACAAGGTGCTGCGCACGGAGGGTTGCCCTCCATGGCCGGAGGGTGAAGTGGCTTAAATCATAGTTCAAAGTCATATTTTGGCATGATTGGATTACTTCATTATGTAAACATATATACTATATTCTTGCAAGCATGAACCCTGTTGTGTTAGTCCAAAGTTGCAACATCTTGACATTAAACGGCAAGTAAAATCACAAGTAAGGACATTAGCGCGGCAACATTAGGCGCACGTTTACTAGTTCTTTCTACATTTCTCCATTGTGGCTCCAAAGGGCATGTCAATTACAGTTTTGGCCAATTAGCACGTGTTCTCTGTTGTTTATTAGAAGACAACATCATTGAGTTTCATATCAACAACCTTGGTTAAATGATGTTCACGTTGTTCAAAGCCCTGTCATAGTGTTGCCCAATAAGGTTCTGGAAAATAGGTCGCTATAGATCGCCATAGTCAAACCACCTAGTAAAAAACATACTTGTTAAACCACCTATTAAAAAACATACTTGCCATAGCCAAACCACCTATTAAAAAACATACTTGCCAAACCACCTATTAAAAAAATTGGGTATCACTCCATTGGGCGCTCTGTCTATAAGAATCGAACTAAATTTACTACAGGGACAGCAAAAATAACTACTCTAGAGAATCTTAACCTAGGAACTATCGGTCTCACAGGCTCCAGACCACTACAGATCAAGGATAACTAAGAATTGGATCCAAATGGTTGGGGAAAAAAAAACGTTCCAATAAAAAATAAGATTGTAGTGTGCTATCTTCACCAGCTCCAAAGCTCTAGCATTCCAATGCTTACTTAGAAAGTGTGCGTTGAGATACTGCTTTAGGTAATTGTAGTCCGCATTGTTGGTTGCATGTATATACCTTTGTTCCTGCATATTTCATTTGGAGAACCAAATGACTTGCTTCTCCTTGCAACATGCTTCCGGGCATTGCGCACCCATGAAAGGCTTTCTAAACCCGTTCCAAAATGAATGATGATGATGTATTGATATATATGTTCTTCTCCGGTAGCTATAGTGGTTATAATTCTTGCCTTTTAGTTTTCTAAATTGCAAGCCTTTGTTATCACTTCTTCAAGGTTTTTTCTGCATTTACGTGGCATTCCCTTAAAAAACACAATAAGGGAGGGTCCCTTACAACCACCCACTTGAGTGCAATTATTTTATTAAACCTCCTACTTTGATATAACACAATGAAGTTTGGGAGTTTAGCTTTCAATTAAATACCGAATGCCAATTTGGAATTCTGCTATGAACGCTATGAAGATTTTAAACTATATAATTATGTTGACCTGAATCACCGCCAAATGCCCTTCAATGGACCACCAAATGCTCTTCAATAGACCATCAAATGCTCACAACAAGTGCCCAACAATGACCATGCATCTCATCCAACTTACAATAGTTCTTAAGGTGGGCTATTAAAGGGCAAACATGGGCAGTTAAGGGGCAAAATAAGGATGTTCAAATGGGCATAAAGAGCAGTGGGTGGAAGAAAGGCACCCTCCTCTAGAAATTGCTAGTTCATAAGTAGATATTTGATGTTTATGTGTGCATTCATTTATTCCGTTTTGTCTTTAGATCTTAAACCCATTTTCAACCTCTAAATCTTAACCCAAACTCTAGATCTAAGTGCAGACCCTATCCCTAGGCCTATTTCAAAAAGTAAATCCTAACCCATATTATTATCTTCTAATCTAATCGCTAAAAGCTTAACTCTAACACTCTAAATCTATGCAAACCTCCAACTTATTGAATCAATGTGATTTATGACAACCGACCGCTTTGCTTAACATCTTTAGCAAAAAGGCTTGAAGAGGTTTCTTCAAAGAAGTTGCAAGAGAGGTGAGCGTGAATGGCCTATTGCAATAATCTATGTAAAGTGTGGGTGGCCGTGGAAATATTACGATGGGATTTTCTAGGTAGAAGTTCTGATGTCGCAATTTCTTTCTTGCCTTGATTGCCAACTCTTCCCCAGGTTAAGATGGGATTATTTGAGATGGCGAGCGGGTGGTAGAACCTAAAGGGCGGGGAAGTTCTCGAGTTGATGCCCGGCCGGTTCATCCTTGCGAGGCGCCCTTGCTATTCAAGCTAAATAACAACCCGGTGGTCCTTCTAAGACCCATCGGTGCCTTGGCTTTGCTAATATCCATGGAAGAGCATGCGACCTTAATTTTTTAACTTCCCGCTCATGAAGTGCATTTAAGAAGTCACGAGGTTAGTAGAGATGATGTAACATCCTCACGAGGGCAAATCGAATCCACCTCTTTGCACAAGACTACAAGTTGCTTTGCGAAACTTTGAAAGGATTGTTTCCCTCAATACAATATCACGTAGGTGTTGCTACTTAGTATCAATGATCTTAATAATAGCATAAAGTTTTGCATAAGCGTTGGGTCGATTACTTGTTTTACCCGGCATCGAGATTGGAATATTGATTGTGAGAACCTTCAAGCAATGTTGTCCATGAAACAACATTGGCTTGAAATGGCATGTTACCTATTATACTTTTAAAACTTCATCCAAACCATCCAAGTCTGCGAAGAGATCAATCATGCGATGGTATTGCTCCCTACATGGTGTGATCTGATAAATCATTCGCATAAGAAAAGTAATGACTTTTCTTACCCAGCCGATCTGCATGGCCACATCTGAAAAGAATGCTAGTGAAAGTTCCTTGGCTTGGCCATATACCATCCACCATAAAATGGAAGAGCTGAATACTTCCTTAGAATTCCCATCTTTGAGAATCTGGCTGCAAGCATAGAATTCCATGAAATCACATCTTTCAAAACATCGATCAAAGATTATCCTTGCATTTTCCACAATTCCGCAACTATTGTACATGTTGACAAGTGCGGTGTGCATCGGGATATCGGCCGAAGATGTTTAATTACAAGATCATGTACTCTCTTGCCTTGGTTAATGAAGCTTCATTGGCACATCACGGTAGAATAGTTGTAAGTATTACCTTATCGGGAACCAAACCCTCAATGTCCATTTCACGAAAGATCGAGTACTTCCTTGCCATGTCTATGGTGCGTGAATCTTGCAATTAAAAGCAGTCAAGAAAGAACATCCCTTGTGACCATGCCATTAAAAATTATTTGAGCACTAGAAAGATGGCCCCATGTTCCATACATATCAACAAGGGTGGTCCCAATCTTTGGGATCCGACTCTAGTTGTCTTTTATAATAATCTTTGTGTATCCTCTTAGCTTCAACAATATTTATCTCCATAGCAAGAGCTTAAAATGCTTAGGAATATAGCATGATCAAGAATCGCATCCCCGCATTTCCATCTCACGGAAAAGATGAAGAGCTTTAGCAACATGCCCATTTTCAATGTACGCATTTATCATAGTAGCCCAAGAAACAAAGTTCTCTCAAGCACAACTTGAAATGCGCGTTCGAATCTTTTAAAGCGCCGGACTTCCCATACATATAGACAAGGGCATTCATAACTATGACCTCACAATTAAATTTACTATCACGGAATTCACGCATGTACAATCTTGCCTCTTATGAGATCCTTCAAAATTTGGAACATGCACCAAGAACGGAACCATTGTAACTATGTTAGGACTCTCACTTGTTAAATAGCATTTGCTCAAAGACCCTAAAGCTTCAGCTGTCATATTTTGCATATCTTTGCAATTATTGTGGTCGAGGAGACAACGTTCCTCTCAGGCATGGCATTAAATAGTCTATGTGCATTCTTCACTTGCCCACACTGCACATATGCTGACAGCAAAATTGTCCAAGAAAATACATTAGGCTGAAGCAAAGAATGACCCATTGTAGCTTAAATTGGAACTCCAAACCACGAGGAAAACTTCCGGGCTGAGATTTGCTTGGCTTTGGCCTTGGCGTCACCTCTAGCCCGGTGAAGAAGAAAAGGAACCCTAGTACATGTGTTGCGAGGATTGAACTGTTCTTTGCAAAAGACTTGATTTGTGCCAAATCAGTGTCTACAAACTCAACATGGTCATACCTCGTAATGTTGGTCTCTAAGCTTGTAATGTTGATCTCTGAATTTGCTATGTTCATCTCGACTTGTAATTACTGCGGTGGCACATGACTTCATACATATTTCCAGGCTCCTAAGCATGAACAAACTGTAAGCATTCAAGAAAGAGAAAAATCTACCTTAATGTTTTCCATGCTATAATAATAACAAAATCACTTACTATCGGTCAAAAGTATCGGACTATAGCTCTTTCTCAAACCATCTATATACATGTACGAACAAATTTTCCCCTTTATGCGGTGCAACTCTTCATCTTGGCAACAATGCACTGGATGAGGCTCAGTCTGTAGGGTTTCACATAAGCTCCAAGCCACACACCGAACATGACACTATTCGAGGAAGGCCGGGCATCCAATTTGCGGGTTAGTCCAGGGCATATGTAAAAGGCTCGTTCAAGCTGCCAAATCGATTCAACAAGGGCAAAAAAATCTATACCTCTTTGTCCACCCAAATTCCCCGAGTTTACTGTCACTACAAATTTACCATGACTTGAAGATGTTGAAGCCCCCCAGAATTAAAATCAAACCCCTCTTGCATTCAATCCACGGTTTCAAGCCCAAATGCTTAGCCACTTAGGGTACAAAGTAAAATGGAAATCAAAGTGTTGCTCAAATAGCCGCCAAATAATGAAGCATACAAATCTAGTGACGGGAAGAATAGCAAGTCGGTTGCAAATAAAAATCCCTAGAGCTTGCTTGCAATTGATCCATGCTCAAAATTCATGAGCATCTTCCTTAAATTTGGGCTCATAAACACCGCAGGAATACGAGGGGGCGACAATTTTTAAGCTCCCATCGGGAACGTTCAAGCATGAAAGGGCATTGCTTGTAGTCAAAATTTAGGACAACGGAAAAACCTTACCTTACGGCTTTGTGGCAACTAAAATCGCCTCCATTGCGAATCGCTTCCATTGCACCGTAATACATGGGGCGACCTTGAAGCCTTGAAATGTACCAGCTTCGATTCCATGCAAAATCGGACCCGGCTATTAAATCTTTGCTTGCTTCCGTTTGCACCATCCGGGCATCATCATATTGGGCAATATCCGGATCTTTAAAAGATGGGGATGGTTTTATTTTTTATTATTAATGGAGATAGATACATACAATGCTTTCGGGAGGGATAGGCTCGATAGAAAATCTTGTGAACTGCCGGATCTCCTATAGAATGGATGCGGTATGCTTGGGATTCGAACCTGGCGGCTCAATGGACCACCAACAGATCTTGTAGAGCATTTACGAGGAAAGAGCCGGTTTTTAGCGGTCCACCGGCATATCTTTGGGTATATCTTAGGCATATACCCGGATATGCCCACATACCCACATAAGCGAGGGTTTGCCCCCTAGGGGCAACCCAAAAAAAACGAGAATACTATTTATTTCAGATATAAATGATGAATGATACCCCGTACTGACCAACCAGATTTCCATGAAAACAAAAAATAATCTAGCGTATGATTGTGAAGGTGATCAATGAGAATATCAAAACACGAACATGTAGTGGAAATAGATCAAAGAAAAATATTGTTGTCTAATTTATGCCCCGGGGGTTTCACCTACTATAAAGGGTATACGCCATGTGCATTAATGGGGTCAGGAAAAAACCCTCCGTGTATGCCTTGTCCAACCTTCTAAACACCCCTTTCCGTATGCATATTACCTTTGGATTCCCCCCGGAAAACCCCTAGCCAAGTCCCTATCAGTATGTATACTTATGGTTTAGGGTAAAAAAACCCAACCCATTCACTCACATGTTATATATGCTTTAAACTATGTGACATCCCCGGGGTTTATGCCATATAAACACGAAAGAAACTCAACACGAAAGAAACTCAAGAAAAAAGGGGAAAAAATATTTGGTCATCAGAGGGAATCAAACCAGCAATCACAAGTTGCAAACCACAAAAGCTAGCCACAAAGCCAACAACAAATTCTCAATAAAATCAAACAAATAATACATTTAAATGGGCCATGCGATACTAGGACCCAGTATCCCCTAACAAAAACCTCTAAGAAAATGGCGGTCACCAAGGCTGACACTAATTGGGCATGTCGCTGGAGAAATAGATGGAGGTTTCACATAGCTAGACGAAAACTTGAAGGGTACAAAGAACCCCCCGTCATCAGTGCATGTGCTCTCGAGGGTCTGGGCATCAGTGTAGAATTTTGGGCAAGAGGAGGGAGATGACTGCGAAGTACATGCTTCCAAGATGGCGGAGTAAAGCAGATTCAATATCTGGAACAGAAGCTTACCGTCCAAGGAAATGGTCAGGCCTGCAAGAGATGTGTTCTGCAAGGTGTCCAGAAGAAGATGCTGGTCTGATGAGGGCAAGAGCGGAAGGATCCGTGCTTGAAGTGAGGCGTGCTGATTTATGAGATCAAATTCTGAAAGCGAGAAATGTTCAAGCCATGTGAGCCTTCAGGGTTCGAGTAAGCACAATACAGAAAGAACGACGCTGAGGACTATTGGAAGGAATGACTCCAAGAAATTCGATTTCATTTCTAAAGTATTGGCAAAATTATTCTCTCACATGTCATTTGCAACCCCAGCAACGCTGGACATCCTTACTAGTATCTTAATATATATAAGGCGGTGCCCACTTCTGTTTGATGCTAATATTTTTTCCCCAAGAAAAAATCAGAGAGAGACGCGTGTTTTTAAAAAATAATAAATGAAAACTAAAAAAAAAATATGTGACGTCCCTTTCTTGCTCTGCAAGCAATCCGGCCCTGCAGAGCAAGCAGTCCAGCCCTGCTCAGTTCCGACCCTGCTCAACGGCCTCAACTTTCATTGGCCGCTTCATTCAATAAGTCTACACATGAATTCATCTCCTCAAATATACTGGAATCTCTTGGGGCTTTCGTTTTACTTGATGGACTCAAATGATCCTCGTTTAGCTTGCTCCATTAGCTCATTTTTGAGTTCCGGTGCCCAAAATCGGCCCAAATTATATTGCTTGGGACTCCATGAAGGAGTCTGTGATGAAGACACAGGGTATTCTGTTTAGGATTTGGGGCCAAGGTAAATCTTCATCGTTGGCAGGCTGTTTTTGAAGGAATCCTTCGTTCTAATACCAAAAAATCAAGATTAATCCCAAATAATGAATCCAACAGCTACAAGCAATGCCGGAAGTCAGGAAGCAAGTTGGAAGGATCTATCATCTCATATTGCATGGTGGGCGGAGAAAATCAGTGCGTAGGGCAGGAAACGACGAATTTGAAGCTGATTTCGCACTGCCCAATTGATGAAATCAAATGGGGAGGAAGAAGAACGCAGAAAAATGGATGAAACTGCAGATCAAAGTGCCAATTCGCTCCCCTCATGCAGAAATGAAATGCCTCTTCAAGATAGAATGCCAAGAAACACGACGTTGTCATCATTTTCCTTCCTAGCCTCCAGTTATAAAGAATCGCCAGAATAGCTATTTTTCAAAAATATTCAAGCTGGGATGCGACCGTTACCTGGATAAGAAAGGGAGCTCATGGGCTGCACTTTAACGGATGCCGAGCACGAACCAGGGCTTCTGATCCGATGGCTTCTAAGACCAAGCCAATCCAATTCGATGCACAGCCCTAAGTTCAGAGAAAAAAGCCTCCATTGCCGATTGGCTGGAATTTTTTTATTAGGCCAGTGTGGCATTTTTGTTCTTAAGTTCCTCGAATATGTTAACGCTAGGTCGGATTTCCATTAATGGCAAGTTCCACAATGATGTGGTTCTATAGTTTCCACGTAGTAACTTCACAAAATATGAAATTGCGGGCATTTTTCACTCCCAAGCCTTCTATTAACGGCAACACAGAAATAATGGTCAAATCAACCCGGAGTGAAACGGACGGGCTGGATGGAGCCAGCTGATGGGGTTCAAATCATGACCGCACGATGCGCGTGTGGACCCCTTGCATGGGCAAAGGAGCTTTACATTTCACAAGAATGTTATAACGTGTTTTTTGCCCCGTCGGATGACACGTTGGATTTGTCGGTTTGCGACGCCACATCTTCAGGCTTCCATGTGCACTGACGCACATTTACATTAGATCTTATTCGTCTAACGTGGGTTGTCCCCTAGGAGACAACTTCTCCATTACTATATATATGTTTATATTCTTTTTGTTCTAGAATAAGTCGTTCAATAAATGATCATATTTGGCAATTTCGCATCCAAGAACTACATCTAGCACAAGTTAAGAGATATCTACTACACCTCTGATTTATCTTCAGAATACACCCATGACTTTTGATGTAGGGTCAGAAGAATACACCCATGACTTTTGATGCGGGGTGGGATTATCTGCTCAATTATGATCCCATTAGAAAAAGAGAAATGTTCGCGGCAACTTTGGCCGCTGCGATAAATTTCTTGTATTCATAAATCTATTCACAATGGGTTTTTATTTAGGATAAGTTCGGAACAGGTAATTCTTGCCAACAGAAAATTTTGGGGCGAAAGCCCTGGCGAGCGGCAGCATTTGCAAGCCTGGGTGCACACCCCGAAATTTTCTGTCGGCAGGAATTTCTGGACAAAATAAATGCTAACTTGATATTTTTGGGGTTCCAAAGTTTTTGCCACAGACATTCCGGCACCAAAAAACCAACAAGGCATCGACATGAAGTTTCATGTTTTAACACAAGACCAAACATCGAAATATCAAGGCGGCGCTTATTTCAAATTCGAAAAGGGCAGAAACAATATATTATGTCTAACTTATCATGGCCATCGAATGAGAGAGAGACCAATGGCTTAGATCTTGATCCTCATCTTTGTATCCCATTGGTTGCACTTTTTGAGGGTGGGCAGTGGGCTTTTTTGGCGGGCTCGAATCCTCTTCTTCTTTTCTAAATTCTGATTCTGCGCTTTTCTCTGGCCTCCTACTCTGCTTCTCTTCAAATCCGGCATCAGGCCAGGTAAATTCATCTGTTGTGCCGGATCTGGCATTGAAACGAGTTTTTTCCTCTGTTCTTGGCTGAAGCATGCACAAAACAGGGTGCCCATGAAGCCAGAAAGCTTTTGAAGATTTTGCTGCCGAAGCTGTCGTCGCTGCCATTATCAACAGTTTCTATCCGGCATCTGTTGCAGCGATCAACAGTTTCTACCTCAGCACAAATTCAGCTATCACGCTCAGGGCCTCCTTCTCTGGTTTTCTTTAAAGATCAAACTTTGATCTCTAAGTTTTTTCAAAAATACCTATTTTGTTCTCTGAGTTTTGGCCTCCGAATTTTCCCTCGGATCTGCCTTTTTTTGCCGGATTCATCCCTGCCCTCTTCCATCATACTCAAGCTATGCGTGATGCCACAAAAAAAACTCTGTTTTGCGTTGTCTTTTTATGTCCTTTATGGTGGAACAGTTTCTAGTTTGTGCTTGGATCCGTGGAAAATGGTCGCAGTTGTCTGCACTTGCCCAATATGTTTTATTATCATGCTACACAGTAATGCATGGGAATTAGCTATTCACAGCAGAAAACTCATCAGAATCAGTTAAGGAGGTCAGGCATTGGGTGCATGCAGTCGGAATACAGTGCTGAATGCCGAGTGTGAAGCTTTTGTTGCTTCAACTTTTCTAGATGGAATTCAGTACTGTTACTTAAGCACAGACACAAATATTATCACAATAGAGTCCTGCTGTATACCCATTTGTTCAAGCCTGGTCTGAAAGTTTTGTTTTGTTCAATCTGATCTGCAAAAATTTGGAGCCTTAAATTGGGGCAAATGTTTTGATCCTGGATTCAGGCTTGGCTTGGACACGTTTGGCTTGAATTTGTAATGGAGAGCTTGGGTGAAAACACATCATTTTTTCCTTTTTAGATGGATAACCATAGAAAAACAGTAACAACAATAGCAGTTATGACTTTTATTTTTGTAACAATTGAATTTGTGGATTTTATTGGTCTGTTATATATTGTTGTTTTGGAGCCCTCAAATGGCCAATATATATATGCCTGACCAACTTTCTTTCATGCTTTAAACATTTATAACAATATTGTGAATATTGATGCATCTGCCACAACTATTTGCTTTGGATTTAGAAGCCTTTGATCATTTATTGTTTAAAAAAAACAACACATGCATCCTTTATAAGAAAAACAACCCATCGTGTTGTTTTTAAAGCCATGTCATTTGCTGAAAACATCTATTTTTATAAAATTACATGTGATTTCTATGTAAAACGATATATCAAAATTTGTTCTCATCGGAAAAACAATACTAGAAAACAACAATTGTTTTGAGAAACCACATTTTTCTTTTAAAACCACATATAACTTTTTGTGGAAATCAACACTTGGAGACAACATAATTAAGAGAAAAAACCAGAAAACTACGCGTGGTATCTAGCAAAGTCAGACAAAATTCTTTACGTGGTTTTTTAGTGTTGTTTCTTTTTTTGCAAAACAACAGTTAAAATAACATGTGGATATTTTAAGTTTATTGAAAACAACATGTCTACTTTCTAGGAAAAAAACACTTGAAAACTACAGTTAACTTTAAAAACAACATGTAGAAACACATGTTAATTTCTACGCATAGGTAATTTTGACAAAAGTCTACGTGTAGACTTTTTCCCAAAAAACTACCTGTAGAAAATTTTGGCTAAAAACTACACATCGTTTCTAGCAAAATCGGACAAAAATAACCACATGGTTTTTTGACATTGTTTTTTTGGCAAAAACCACACTGAAAAACAACATGTGGACCCAGTATTGGGGTTGTTGTATCTGTTGTGCAATGCCGACTTCCAGTCCACCTAACCATGTATATTTAGGTAGATAGATTAGATGTTATTCTATGTTTCAGTCTATTGATGATGATGGTCTATTCTATGTGCACTCCTGTGTATTGGGAGGCAGAGGTAGAGACCCTGAAAGCCTTAATAGATGATGTAGCTAGATGTCCTCATTAATTCCCAATTAACGCGACCTGTGCATAAGAGCCCGCCTGGCTATTGGTGGCGGGGCTAGACCGGCATATAAGGAGATGTCCCATTACAAATTAATCCCTCTGGTCTGGTGTGTAAAGCCTACCAGGGATCTTAGCTGGCTAGGCCTGATGGTTTGCTGGGCAAGGCATGGGCTCGACATCTCTTGGGTATGCTTCACCTTCAATGGGGTTCAAGTCGTAGACGAGCAGTGGCTCTCTAGCCGCCTGGGATGGGCATGCGTACCTCTGGATGTGATGATCTCCTCTTGCCTCATCAGGACTAAGGAGATGCAACCCAAGAGTAGCCCCCTTGGCTATGCACCCGGCAGTCTACGGTCAACTCCCAACACTTATCAGCCTAATCTGCAAAGTATGCACAGGATGGACGGATGGAGCGGACTACCCAACGGCTATGTTCTATGCCATCCAAGTCCACTGTTATGAACTCTGTTTGTTTGACCCCTGAAGACCCAAGCCGTCAGTCAACCCCTTTGAGTCTGACCCTTGGGTAGGATTCCCTTATGTGATGTCACTGATATTGTTGTTACAGATGTTATACTATGGTGAACCACCCTTTGAGGTGGACATGCATGTTATTTGATGCTATGTGCTTACATTTGTACACACTTCCATTGCTCGGACGATTCCCGAGGGAGACGGGATGAATGACACATCCATTCCTCCCCATCGAGTTCTTGTCAGATAGCAAGAATTCGGTGATAGGTGGGCGGCCTCTATCAGCATATGCAGTGTCAGAGGGATGAACTCCAGGTTCTTATACAATGGGAGCACCGTATATGAGCAGGGGACGTCACATCCGTGTTGGGATGTCTCAAGTTCTTTAATCATCTGCAGAAAAACGAAACTTTTAGTGTAATGACTACAAGATGATAGATAACCCTCCGTTGTGACAATAATTTTAGTGTCATAAAACTCTTCCTCCTCCTTGGTTTCTTCAGAGTCTCTAAATGCTAGTAACTACCCTCAGTACTCTTTAGCGTAACGGGAGAGCCCTCCTTTTTTGGTTATCATTATTGGTGCAGGCTGATAACTAGTTATTAGTACTAGAGGAGTATTGATAATTAATCAATACTATTTCACCCATATAAAACTAATAAGATGGTTATCGGTTTTTGCCTTGGTCGATAACTAAAAATGCGTGTCCTCGGTTGTACGTCCTCGGCCAGATATTTGGCCTGGCCAAGGACGTAGTACAACCGAGGCCACGCATTTTTGGTTATCGACCTCGGCCAGACCAATAACCTTACTATAGCGCAATAGATTGCAGTCATGTTACCTGACACCAAGGAGGTGAATACGACAAAATGACACGAGGCGAGGACATTACTTCAAGGTGTAAAAACAAATATCTAAGGGCCGATCTAGTGTAACTTGCTAGCATGAAGGTATGCGTTCCATCAGATTCTTAGGTCATTCCTAAAAAGAACGAAAAATGGCCTCTAGAAAACTGGAGTGTTACACCATTCCTATAGTCCTATCCCACCATTGAACTACATGCCCCACCCTTAAGCGCTTGTTTTCACGTGTTTGGCAATTCGTATGCCATCTTTCATTTTTTGAAGTCAACCAAGCTTCGAGAAGCTATGAACGTCGCCGGTGATGGTGATGCGATCCTCACTATCAAAAACCCGCATGTCAATCCTCTTACATTGCCATGTGAGTCATTTCGTAGCTGTTCTGTCTCTCCTCTTTTTTTTTTTTTTTGGGAGGGGAGAGTATGATTTATTTGTGTTCTGTAGTTCAAATTGGTCAAGCACACCATATTTCTTCTATAGCATCTAAATGTGCAACTATTCATGAATATTTGGCAGTGTTGCGAGATCTAAAAGACAAATATGAGGAAGCACAAAGAAGAATTGACACCAAGGCCATTTTTTTTTGTTGGTAACCTCTATAAGTCTTAAATTCTAAGCGGCAATTTGGTCTCTGTTGACAATAAAAATCAGTTCAATTCAATTCTCATTAATTTACAGGTGAAGTTGGCAGATTTTCAGGAGGCTTTGATATTAACACCCTTCACGAGATGCAAAAGCTAGGTAATCAACTAAAGAGTTATCCTTTGCACATTGCACAGACTAGTCATTCTTTTGTTGTTTTATATTTAGGAAGCATGTCATTTTGGGCCGGCTGCCATCAGGGCTCATGGACATGATTGAGAATAATTATGTTCTCTAGTCTGTTTAATGTACACTATCATTGCATGAGCTGATCCTTTAGTATATGTATATATAGATGGACGAAAGCCTTCTGTTGCTGCAATCGAAGGCCTCGCATTGGGTGGTGTGGAGCTTGCAATGGTATAGCTCTCTTTCTACTGAGAACATACAGGCACAATGACGCTCATAATAAAGAAGGTGACTGAAGCATTATATTCTGTGCTGGTGACTCAAAACATTATAAACTTTTTGCAGTGTTGCCATGCTCGTACTGCAACTTCAAATGCTCAACTAGATTTGCCGGAGCTTCAATTAGGAATTATTCCTAGTCTTGGAGGTAAATATTGATGCCATATAACTTTTTGAGTTATGGTCTGTGTGATACTTGTTAGAGTATGTACAAAAAGATATGCCACTATAGCAGTTCCTCATGCTCATGCTCTTGCCTCATATACCTAGAACCCTCAATTGCAACCCACAGCTTCGCTCCTCACTCCACGGCGATCTTTCTGATCTCAGAGACGCTCATAGATCTGTTTTGTAATCCCATTCACACCAGCATCATGGCCACTTCATCCTTCAGTCGATGGTATAGTGTCGTTGTTCATGTAGCTGAAGCCTACATCAACTCAGTCTTCTCAGTCTTCCAGAAAAAAACTTGATGTACATTCTATAATAGAAGCTACCTCATATTACAAGGAAGTCATGCGAGAATTCCACGCAAAAAAATAGGACCTTCTCTAACAGAGCTTCCTCCATGCATAGGATACTTTGCACCAAGGGCAACCCTTCAAGCTGCCTTGAGCGATATTTCCAACATTGCCAAATACCTAGACAACAAGGTTGCTCGCATGCCAGACTATATGACTATGGCAGTAAATAGGAAAAGATATTTCTCCTATACCGCTGCTGTAGCCATATTCTTGTTTCACGGAGTTCAAACCCAAATAGGGAAATCCTCTATCTAGCCAATGAACATAGAGCCCCCTGCCTCCCCAGCAGAAGATCAGTTGCTTCTGGAGTACGAAGAAGAGGAACCAGAAGGAGGAGAAGAAACACAAGCCGAGGATGTCGATTGAGGTCGACTCCATCCAAGAGCGGCAACAACCTGAGCAAAAACTCCAGAGTTTCCTGCGCACGACAAGGATAGCTCCCCCACTCGGGTTAGGCATCACAAGCTTAACCTCGGTCATGATCAAAAGCCAGGAGTACCTCCTACTGCACGACATCAAGAACCTTCCAAAATTGAGAGACCGAGGATACAGAGTAGATGAGCTTTTGCATCTTCTACGCCAACAGCTTGACCTCGATGACTTCATCGACTGGGAGACTCGAGACTTCCCCGTCAGCATACGAGAAGCAAATACTTATATAGGGCAATCCAGCTCCGACATAGAAGCCTACAACAACATTCGTCAGCTCATGACCTAGCGAGAGCTGCCTTCAGAAGAGGAATTCATCGCCATCCAAGAACAGATGGGCATCCGAGACAAGACAACCAGTGCACTCCTGCATAGCTCCTCATCAACGACTCCAACCAGCCTCAAAAGAAGTGAGATCAACTTCATCGCCTTCAGGTCCATGGTGGCAGATTATGAAGATCTGACAGCAGTCCCAGTAGACGATTACTCGGGAAGATACAGGTCCAGTATCAGGACAGGAGACGAGGCCAGGGAAGTGGGACATGACAAGGCCCTGAGATACTACCTTCCACTCCTTACTAACGGGAGGATAGCAATAATTCACTCCAGATCAGCCCAAGGGAAGAAGGAGTGTTCATGTTCATTGCTCTCTCAGAAATTGGTAGACATGCGCGACTGCCTCAAAACATCGATCATGTCATACTAGTGAAGAGAACAATCGCTTTGAGCATCTTCAACTTTGTAGTCCTCTATAGATGACAAGGCCGACTAGCCATCACTGCGGCCTACACCTCAGATCGAAGGGTGGAAGAGCTAGTAACAACCCTGCAAGGTAGGACACCCACCAATATCCTTAACAACTTGGGGCATACAGTTGGTAAAGCCCAAGTAAAGAAATTCTTGGAGGATCATCCTGCATATCAGAGATTCCAAGAATAGCTTAAGTTTCCTTCTGAATCATTGTAATATCTTATGAATATATTTTGTTAGGCATTATAAATGTTCTTTGATATACTTTGCTCCGCACAATTATATCATCAAAACACAACTAATACAACAACTAACAAAAGCTAATCATAAGAGTGCAATGTAACGTGTATGCAGCTAGAGCACCAAGGACCATAGAGCAGCACTGGCGCCATCGGGATGAAGAAACACCAGCCTGACAATTCTAGCCAAGGAACCTGTACCAAGAGTTTGAAATGCAGACCCCTGAAGAAGAGATATCATAGATGAGATCCGATGTCTAAGAAATAAAAGTCGTACTGGCGAGAAGAGCAGCAATAGCATTGGACCAGAACGTCCACTTACCCAAGACATCTGCTCAGAGAACAAATAAGGAAAAGAAGAAGAACAGGAGAAGGACGACACCAATTTTGACTCCGATTCGGAATCAGAGAAGCAGGACAATGATCGGCAAGACCGCCGGGATGGTCCGAACCGAGATAAGGGCAGAAGCGGGGCTGACTATCAGAAGGAAGTCGACTCTGCATTAAGCAATGTCTATAAAGCTTGGAAGCTAGACCAGTTCTGGGGGGATATGAGATCAAGTTGGAAGCCGAAGCGTGGTTGGATGAGATGAGAGAGTATGGAATGCCTATGGCATGAAGGACAAGGACAAGGGCAGGGTAGCTACAGCTAACTTCAAAGGAGTGGCCAGAATTTTATGGAAAGGCTATGCCAGGGCCCATGGTTTGAGCAGCGATAGTTGCAGGTTTAAGAAGTTCGCCAAGGCATTTAAGCATCATTACGTACCCAGGGAACACAAATGCCACATGATGCAGCAGTTCTATAGGTTGAAACAGGGCAATAAGACGGTGCAAAAGTACATCGAAGAATTCATGAGACTGAGGCTTTATGTGCCAAAGTTAAGTTAAAAACACGCTGTTGAGGGGTACATCGAGGGCTTGAATGAAGAAAGTAGGAAGCTTGTGAAAGCTATCAATCCTAGAACAGTGTCAAAAGCAGATTCCAAGGCCTTGAGCCTACAAGGAATATGTTCCCAGAACAGCGGACAAAAACAACAGTGCTATCAGGATAAGGGGAAAGATACCAGAAGCTACAATTCGAGAGCAACAAATCCGGCACCTACTACACCACAGTACAATGCAAACAACGGGAAGCAAGAAACAAGTCACATTAAAAAACGAAGGGCAAATGGGAGGTTCAAACTACTCCAAAGTAGTGAAACAGTTCTTGCAGTTCATTCCCAAAGAGAAGAGGCAAGAATATATAGAAAAGCAGTTGTATTTCAGGTGCCTCCAAACGGGACATCGGACGTACAACTGTCCTTTTGTGATGAATACGACACTAGCAGAGTTAGGAGGATGGGAGACAACCTCGGATAACGACGATGAAGAAGCGTGCGATTACATCCAGGGTGAGTGCCACATCTTTGCAGCCATTGACTCTAAGAATGCCGAGAGTCAATATCAGGTCATTTCAACAATAAGGAAAGTCAAAGCCAAATCTTTCATAGTGTTGATAGATACAGGGAGTACCCATAATTTTGCTTCACCAAGAATGGTAGAAATGTTGAAGCTGGAACTCTCGAAGTCCACGCCTAGACCAGTAGTGTTGGCAATTGGATAAATCAGACACACGGGAAAAAGGATCAACTTCGACATAGACTTGCCTGGCATTTACGTTGGAATGAAAGCAAAGGTTTGACAAGTATGACCTGATCATAGGTATGGAATACCTTGGCCCGGCTAACGCTATAATTGATTGCGAGAAGCGAAAAGTGACTTTAACGGCACCAAGTGGCAAAATCATTGAGATAACAGGTAATGAAGCGACCTCAATCATGCAATGCATGTCTAGTAAGAAGCCATAAACAGAGGAAGACAAGGAGGGGGCATAGCCTTGAGCAAGTTGCTGAAGCAACTAGCCAAGCTAGTGAAGAAATTCCATGATCTATTTCCAGACAAGATCAAGCAACTTCCTCCATACATAGAGTCGAGTGTGGATTAGCACTTGAACCAGGGACCAAGTCCACAAGTAAGGCACCGTACAGAATGGCAGCTCAGGAATTGGCAGTTGCAAGAGTTGCATGAGTTGCTAGACCTAGGATTCAAAAGACCTAGTGTGTCCCCCTTCGAGGCACCTATCTTATTCATCAAGAAGAAAGATGAAGCTTAAGGATATGCATTGACTATTGTCAATTGAACAAACACACCATCAAGAACAAGTATGTCTTACCGAGATCAGTCGACTTGATGAATCAACTCCAACGTGTAAAAGTCTTCTCCAAGATAGATTTGAGGTCGGGCTACCATGAGATCAGGATTAAGGAAGAAGACATCTACAAGACCACTTTCAGAAGGAGATATGGCCACTATGAGTTCATAGTGATGCCATTCATATTGTCCAATGCCCCAGCAACTTTCATGAGCTCATGAACGATGTTTTTCGTGAGTTTCTAGATACGTTCATCATTGTTTTCTTTGATGACATCTTGCTGTAGGAAGGTACTTGAGAAGGTACAACACTTGAGGAAGGTACTTGAGAAGCTGAGGAGGCATCAACTCTACGCGAAGCTGTCCAAGTGTCACTTCACTACTGAAAAAGTAGAGTACTTGGGACATGTAACTTCAACAGAAGGGATTTCCACCGACCCTGTGAAGATTGAAGTGGTAATTGATTGGCCAGCACTGAAGAACATCCATGAAGTGAGGAGCTTCCTCGGCTTAGCGGATTATTACAGAAAGTTCGTCAAGAATTTTGCCAAGATAGCAGCCCCGTTAACGGACCTCACCAAAGCAGAGAAGATAAAAGGATGGGCGAGTCATTGACAAAAGAAGGCCCAAGCAGGATTTGAGACGTTGAAGGAAGCTTTAACAACTGCCCCAGTCTTGACATTGCCAAATCCAGAGACAGACAAGTTGGTAACAATCAATGCTAGCAAGATTGCAACAGGAACAGTCTTAATGCGGGAAGAGAGGGTAATAACCAACCGAAATGTGCTACCCAACCCATGACCAGGAGTTGTTAGCAGTGCTGAGAGCATTGAAGATATGGAGACACTATCTATTGGGAAGGAAGTTCCAATTAGATAAGGACCATTAGAGTCTACAATATGTCTTCACCCAACCATATATCAACTTGAGACAAAGGAGGCGAATGAAGTTCCTGGAGGAGTACGATTTCGACATCACCTACAAACCAGGCAAGCTCAATGTGGTTGCAGACGTGCTCTCAAAGCACCCTTTGCCAACAGGCCGAGACTTTAAGGAAGCATATACAAACCTTTCCAAAGAGGCAAGAATGAACAAAGAGAGGGAGATCTTCAAGCATTTTAAGAAAGAAGATAACCTCTTGTACCATAAACAAATTGTGTGTACCAGAGTCATCTGGGGTTAGGAAGTTGATACTCCATGACACGCACAATAGCCCAATAGCCGGCCACACAAGTTTTATGAAGACCTACTTCAAAATAAGAAGTAGCTATTATTGGCCCGGCATGAAGAAGCAGATAGCCAAACACATTCAAGAGTGTCAGCTATGTCAGCAGACAAAAGCAGAACAACTTTGAATTCTAGGAGCGCTAGAGCCATTGCCAGGCCCAAACGCGAAATGGAAGGTAATTAGCATGGACTTCATAACAAGGCTTCTCAGAACCATAAGGGTAAGGATGCCTTAATGGTCGTGGTCGACAAGTTATCGAAGATGGCGCACTTTATACCATGCAGATGGAGATTCCAAGTTCATTAGCACATTTTGGCACGATCTCTTCAGCACCATTCAGACGAAACTGTCGATGAGCACGATATATCGCACTGTGAAGACTTGCAGCACATATTTTGTGATAATATGTTGCAAGAAGATGAAACAGACCTTTAAATTATAAAATTTTAAAACTTTTGTGAATATCATATGAAAATTATAAAAGTTTTGTGAATATTAAGTGTATTTTAAGTAAGGTTTGAGAAACTATCTTACTATGATAATTTATGAAATAAAGGACGTAATCATAATAATCAACTTAAATATTACCTCGAGGTAATTGTTAAATTGCATGTATGGAATGAGTTGCAAGGATCATGCAGGTTCCATGGTGAGAAGACTCGTGATGCTGCGGGCAGCATCAATCCAAGATGGGGAGATTGTGACATTCCAGTATAATATACAGTATAAATACGTATATTATACTACCACATCACTCGTACATGTCGCCTTGACCACATGTACTTGGCGACCGTAAAGGGTTGCACCCTAGGAGGCAACTTCTTATATTGCATATACCTTTAACATGTGCATATAACCCTTTTTTTTTGCCACATGGCAAAACTCTACATGACCTTTTAACTCTAACCCTAAAAGAGTCATGTAAAAGAGCCAAAGGAAAATCTTAAACTTTCCCTTTTCGCATTCTAGTTTCCAAGAGCTATTTCAGCCAAGTACTAGTGCCATTCTGCCTTGCCAGACATCGCAAAGCCGGCTTTGCTCAACAGACCTTCGGGATCCATTCACTGTCACCCCGAACAGGAGCATGGACGCTTTTCGAGGAGTTGGAGCAAAGGCAGATAGCAATTTTGTTGTGCAATTCTGACTTCCAGTCTGGTAATAGGCCGAGTTAGTATGTTAGATTAGCCTTAGAGGCCTTATAGATTATGAGATCACAAGCCCTAACGAAGAAACCTAACCATGTATGTTTAGGTAGATAGATTAGATGTTATTCTATATTTCAGTCTATGGATGATGATGGTCTATTCTATGTGCACTCCTGTATATTGGGAAGTGGGGGTAGAGACCCTGAAAGCCTTAGTAGATGATGTACCTAGATAGCTTCACTAATTCCCAATTAATGCGACCTGTGCATAAGAGCTCGCATGGCTGTTGGTGGCAGGGCTAGACCGGCACATAAGAGATGTCCTATTACAAATTAATCCTTCTGGTATGTAAAACCTACCAGGGATCTTAGCGGGCTAGGCCTGATGGTTTGCCACTGAGTGTGGGCAAGGCATGGGCTCGACATCTCTTGCATATGCTTCACCATCAATGGGGTTCAAGTTGTAGACGAGCAGTGGCTCTCTAGCCACCTGGGATGGGCATGCATACCTCTGGACGTGGTGATCCCCTCCTGCCTCATCGGGACTAAGGAGATGCAACCCAAGAGTAGGCCCCTTGGCTATGCACCCGACAGGCTACGGTCAAGTTTCAAGACTTATCAGCCTAATCTGCAAAGTATGCACAGGATGGACGGATGGAGCGGACTACCCAACGACCATGTTCTATGCCAGCCAAGTCCACTGTTATGAACTCTATTTGTTTGACCCCTGGAGACCCAAGCCGTCAGTCAACCCCTTGAGTCTGACCCTTGGGTAGGATTCCCTTATGTGATGTCACTGATATTGTTGTTATAGATGTTATACTATGGTGAACCACCCTTCGAGGTGGACATGTATGTTATTTGATGTTATGTGCTTACATTTGTACACACTTCCACAGCTAGGACGATTTCCGAGAGAGACGGGATGAATGACACGTCCATTCCTCCCCATCGAGTTCTTGTTAGATAGCAAGAATTCAGTGACAGGTGGGCGGCCTCTGTCAGCACGTGCGTTGTCAGAGGGATGAACTCCAGGTTCTTATACGATGGGAGCATCGTATATGAGCAGGGGACATCACATCCATGTTGGGATGCTTCAAGTTCCTTAATCATCTGCAGATAACGAAACTTTTAGTGTAATGACTATAAGATGATAGATAACCCTCCGTTGTGACAATAGTTTTAGTGTCATAAAACTCTTCCTCTTCCTTGGCTTCTTTAGAGTCTCTAAATGCTAGTAACTACCCTCAGTATTTGACCTCGTCCAACATATAACAGAAGCTAGAACATTACACAATTTTTCTTTCCATTGCGCCTTATACATGTTCACAAAAGATGAGTTTGAATGAATGTCGATACACCATTAACTATAAACAAAATAAACTAATCCCCAACATTGTTGACAAGCAATTTTAAAATAGATCCTATGAAATTTACAAAAATATAACAGGATGTCCCAAAATGGAGTACATGATGCCATTTCATTTAAATTTCAATAGTTCACCACAATTTTTTGAACCAAAGTTCGCGGCATTCTAAAAAATATTAGAGCCCAAGAAAAAATATGGCTATAAGGCACCAATTACAAACTTCGTGACATTTTGCAAGATGATAAGGAATTAAAATTATAGGAAAGAGGACTAAATGCCACTTCACAAACTTCTGACAAATTGCAACACCACGAGATAGTAAACTTGTGTTCACAATTTGTATCCATTTTGCATGATTGTCAAACAGGACTATGTTCAAGTTAAAAACTAGTATAATGGCATCGTTGAAAAATTATGATGTGTTGTTTTACCTTGTTGGATATCTATTTTGACACTTTTTTTTTTTTTTTTTTTTTTTGCAATAATCTACCCAACCTGGGCACCTTATCATACTCTTTAGCGTAAATGGAGAGTCCTTCTTTTTTGGTTATCATTATTGGTGCAGACTGATAACTAGTTATTAGTACTAAAGGAGTACTGATAATTAGTTATTCTAGATTGGGGCTCGCATGAAAACGACAAAAACCTCCCGATAGATAGGCTTCTCATTCATCTCAGCAGATTTTCTACAATGGTGGATAGTGGGTAGCCGCACACATGCGAACTACCTACGAAAAAAAATAAAGGGAATATCCAATTATATAACTTGGACCCCATGAAATACAATGCTAATAGATGTTTGGCTTGTGTACCTGCCGAAAGCTTATCACCGGGATTAAAAAACCCCACCCTTTCGGGTTTTCGAGGAAAAACCCTAGTGGTAAGTCTTCGGCAAGGGGCTTGGACGAACGTAAAATGAAATTAAGCTTCCAAAACCCACGAATGGAGAAGTCAAAGGCTGCTGCCGCCAACCTGACATGCACATCACCAACACTAGAAAAATGTGACAAAACAAACCTCCCAAAGTGGAGGGGCTCCACGCCGCGTGCCACGCGACAATAAAACAAAAAACCTCTTCAAATAGAGGGGGGGGTCACGCAGCGTGCCAGCGACAAATACATTAAACAATTAAAGGGGGAGGGTGGGTTCAAAGAAAAGAGAAATAAGGTACACTGGAGAGAAGAGGAAGCCATGAGACGTTGATGAAGAACCTCGCCTAATATAGCGATCTCCCAACCGGAGAAGGCATGCACCGCATGCATGCATGCATCTGAACATGCATGCTACGCCCCATTCTAGAATTTCGATCCGATGGCTCGGATCGATGGGATTCTAGAATGGGGCTCGCATGAAAACGACAAGAACCTCCCGAATACTTCCTTATCAAAACGGGATCGAGGACAAAGGTCAAAGGATTATGGCTAAAGAAGAGGCAAGGCCGAGAAAGAACATGCCACAGCATGAAAGAAACGCCAAATTGGTCAATCCAAGCAGGGAGAAGCCCCTCCCCTGCATGGTTTCAAAGAAAAGAGAATAAGGTACTGCTGAGAGAGAAGAGGAAGCGCCGATGAGACGTTGATGAAGAACCTCGTCTAATATAGCGATCTCCCAACCAGAGAAGGCATGCACCGCATGCAAGACATGCATGCTCGCCCCATTCTAGAATTTCGATCCGATGGCTCGGATCGATGGGATCAGTACTATTCCACCCATATAAAACTAATAAGGTGGTTATCAGTTTTGTCGATAACCAAAAATGCGTGTCCTCGGTTGTACGTCCTCGGCCAGATATTTGGCCTGGCCAAGGACATACAACCGAGGCCACGCATTTTTGGTTATAAACCTCGGCCAGACCAATAACCTTACTATAGCATTTCAAGACAAGAAAATACAATCATGTTACCTGATACCAAGGGGGTGAATAGGACATAATGACACGAGGTGAGGACATTACTTCAAGGTGTAAGAACAAATATCTAAGGCCGATCTAGTGTAACTTGCTAGCATGAAGGTATGCGTTCCATCAGATTCTTAGGTCATTCCTATAAAGAATGAAAAATGGCATATATAGTCCATTCCTATAGTCCTATCCCACCATTGAACTTCTTTGGATAAGTGCTTGTTTTTCACGTTTTTGGGAATTCGTATGCCATCTTTCATTTTTTGAAGTCAACCGAGCTTCGAGAAGCTATGGACGTCGCCGGCGATGGTGTTGCGGTCCTCACTTTAAAAAACCCGCCTGTCAATGCTCTTACATTGCCATGTGAGTCATTTGACAGATGTTCTGTCTTTTTCCTTTTTGTTTTTTTTTGGAAGGGAGGTGAGGTAGTTCAAATTGGTCAAGCACACCATGTTTCTTCTATAGCACCTAAATGTGCAACTATTCATGAATGTTTGACAGTGTTGCGAGATCTAAAAGACAAATATGAGGAAGCACAAAGAAGAATTGACATCAAGGCCATTGTTTTTGTTGGTAACCTCTATAAGTCTTAAATTATAAGCTGCAATTTGGTCTCTGTTGACAATAAAAAACAGTTCAATTCAATTCTAATTAATTTACAGGTGAAGCTGGCAAATTTTCAGGAGGCTTTGATATTAACACCCTTCACGAGATGCAAAAGCGAGGTAATCAACTAAAGAGTTATTCTTTGCACATTGCACAGGTTAGTCATTCTTTTGTTCTTTATGTTTAGGAAGTATGTCATTTTTGGGCCGGCTGCCATCAGAGCTCATGGACATGATTGAGAGTAATTATCTTCTCTAGTCTGTTTAATGTACACTATCATTGCATGAGCTGATCCTATAGTATATGTGTATATAGATGGACGAAAGCCTTCTGTTGCTGCAATCGAAGGCCTCGCATTGGGTGGTGGGCTGGAGCTTGCAATGGTATAGCTCTCTTTCTACTGAGAACATACAGGCACAATGACGCTCATAATAAAGAAGGTGACTGAAGCATTATGTTCTGTGCTGGTGACTCAAAACATTATGAACTTTTTGCAGTGTTGCCATGCTCGTATTGCAACTTCAAATGCTCAACTAGGTTTGCCGGAGCTTCAATTAGGAATTATTCCTGGTCTTGGAGGTAAATATTGATGCCATATGGCTTTTTGAGTTACGGTCTGTATGATACTTGTTAGAGTTTATACCATCTCATTGGTCCCTCTTTAAATGAAATAGGCACTCAGCGTCTTCCACGACACGTGGGTCTTGGGAAGGCAATTGAGATGTTGCTGGTAAGATGTTGGCAATGCTTATTTGCAGTAGTTAATGATTGACAGAACCAATATTGACTTCTCTTCTTTTACATCGTATAAAATGAGATTAAACTGTGGCCTGTGTCTCTCGGCTAAATGAAGAGCTGATATAGGAGTTACATGATCAATTATGTAGTGTGCGTGTAGCAATTGTCCAGCATTAGTGAAGACTATTCCCATTCTCCTTCAAGAGGTAATATGGTTACAGTAGCACTATCAACCAAATAGTCTACTGTGGGGAATTCTTGGGATAGCATACTTAAATGCTCTTCCTGAAATGCCAGTTATCCTGCCAACTATTGTCTGCAAACAACACCTTTCTGCGTTCTTAATATCTTCGTGGAAATTACCAAATAATTGGTGTCAAGGTTTGTGTTGCTTACAATCAAATATTCAGTAGGGACTCTTAATATTCCTAATTTACCAATTGCCATATCAGTGCAGGCATGTGAAAATGCTTTTTGGATTTAAGTATTTGGGCCTTGTTGAAACTGTTTGCTGTATTATACTACATGGAAGTGTTTGAGAGATTGTTATTTGGGATTTTTGTGCGTTTTTCTTTATCCAGTGTCAGGATTATATTCAAGCATCAAATGAGACACCCATTGCTTTAGTACTTGTTTGTGAAAATCTGGCATCTACTCTGTCTGCATTATGCTCTAGGCAATATAATGTATACACGGTGACGTGTTTCTGATTCTATTGCGTTTGGTATTTGTCTTTTTTATAGACATCAAAGCCAATCACATCGGAAGAGGGTAGAGAACTTGGTCTGATAGACCAAATTGTTTCCCATGAGCAGCTTTTGGGCGTTGCACGTCAATGGGCATTAGATATTGTTGAGAATAGGAAGCCATGGGTCATTAGCCTGCATAAAATCGATAGATTGCAACCACTTGAGAAAGCTCGTGGAATAATACAGCTGGCACGTATACAGGCAAAGAAAACGACTCCAAATTTGAAGCATCCGCTATTGTGCCTGGATGTGATTGAGGAAGGTGTCATTTCAGGTGGCCTTGCTGGGATTGTAAGGGTACGTAACCAGTTGCCATATGTGCATCAACCTTTTTGCTTCTTGTTCATATAATTGATTTTCATTCAGGAAGAAGCCGCATCTCATGAAGTTTTAACTTATGAGACATCAAAAGCTCTAACACATATGTTTCTTGCTGAAAGGTCAACATCAAAGGTAGATAAATGGAGATGGTTTGGATTGTGGTTGCCTAAACTTGAAAATCTTTTTAATAATGATTTGAGGAATCCAGGGTGTTGATGTGATCAACGGTTTGAAACCTAGGACTATTAAGACAGTTGGTGTTGTTGGTGGGGGTTTCATGGGTTCAAGTATAGTGGCTGCATTGATCATGAGCAACGTCAATGTGATACTAAAGGAAGTGGATGGACAATTTCTCCAAAAAGGGTTGGATAGGGTCAAAGGTGAGAGGATCTGTTAGATCACAATCTAGATTCGGATCTTGATGACGTTCTGCAACGTAACGTTGATACCAAGTTCACTTGTTGAATACACAATGTAACAGCCATCTTGCAAAACCGAGTTAAGAAGGGCAAGTTAACAAAGAAGACTTTTGAAAAGGCCCTCTCACTTGTCAAGGGTACACTTAACTATGATGATTTTAAGGATATGGATATGATCATTGAGGTGATGTCACTTTTTCTTGGAAGTTATTTACGTTTTTTTCATCTAAATCATGTTCTGTCTACTTTTACAGACGGTTATTGAGAACGTACCAATTAAACAAGAAATATTTAGCGAACTTGAAAGAGTTTGTAAAGCAGATTGTATTCTTGCCAGTAATACTTCTTCAATTGATCTAAATATTGTTGGGTCCAAAACTCGTTCCCAAGATCGGATCATTGGAGCACATTTTTTCAGGTGCTCTTTTAATCGCAAGGCTTTAAGGATGGCCATCTTAAGCATGTCCTAATATCTGATGATACTAATTCAGCCCCGCCCATGTTATGCGGCTGCTTGAAATTGTCCGCACACAGAAGACTTCTTCTCAAGTAATACTTGATGTTATGGCGCTTGCGAAAAGATTAAAGAAAACTCCTATTGTTGTTCGGAACTGCGTTGGTTTTCTTGTTAACAGAGTGTTCTTTCCTTATCCGCAAGCAGCAACAATGCTTGTTGATTTGGGAGTTGACCCTTACAGAATTGACCATGTCGTTGTTGAGTTTGGAATGCCAATGGGTCCATTCAGGCATGCACTCTGAATGCCATTATTTCTTTTGTCAAGTAGAAAATCAGGATTTGTTCTGACTCATGGGAAAATCATCAGGTTGGCAGATTTTGGAGGCATGGGTGTTGCCATTGCCACTAAGTCTCAATACCAGAATTGCTACCCAGACCGTGTTTACATGTCAAACTTGTTTCATTTGCTATGCAAAGCAAACCGGCTTGGTATATCCTGATTTTTTACTTTTTTGACATGTTTCTATCACCTGTAAGACAGGATCTTTCTAACAAAATCCAAAATCCCGGATAAAGCTAGTGCATTCTTTTATGGTTCCTTGTATTTTGCTTAGGCGAAAAAACTGGCAAAGGATTTTATGTATACGATCATAAAGGGAAGGCGCAATCTGATCCAGAACTTAAAAAAATTCTGGAGGAATCTCGTTGCAGTGCTAAGTTAATGCCGAAGGGGCAGGTAATGATTAACTTTCCTTGACCTATACTGCTCCCCTAGTTATACTGATTTGCTCAATCCCAGGCATTGTCTATCACGGACAAAGAGATAGTTGAGATGGCGTTTTTCCCAGTTGTGAATGAGGCCTGTCGTGCACTTGAAGAGGGAATTGCCTTGAAAGCATCAGATATTGATGTTGCTTCTGTTTTAGGAATGGCATTTCCAACATATAGGTATGGCCTATGTATTTGTTAGTATCATTTATTGTACTATTCTTATGTTTCTATCCAAGAAAAGCTGAAACGTTTTGGTTGTGTTGGCTATAGGGGTGGTATTCTTTTCTGGGCTGATTCTGTAGGTGCAACTTACATTCTATCCCGTTTAAAAAAATGGCATGAAGACTATGGGACATTCTTTAAACCATCTCGTTACTTGGAAGAGAGGGTATCACAAGGAATTAATTTGGTAAGCCCGCTGTTTTATTTATTGTGGCGACAATGCATGGCTCCAATGCTTGACACTTTCAGTACTTCTGATTGCAGGCTGCACCATTCAGTCAAGATTGTCCGATCCAGTCAAGACTCTAGTCTGATCATGATTCATTATTTTATTCATTACTGCTGTTCAAGTTCTCCCGAGAAAAAAAGCTTGTGCAGTGCCATATAAATTCCAGTTTTGGAATTTTTAGATGGTGGAAAATGAATAATCAAGTTTTCTACTTGGTTCTGGAGTCCAATTATTTTGTTTCGCCCAGACTTATAGGGTGAAATTACAGCTGCGCTTGCAAAAACAAGGTGTTGCCCATGAAGGGTTTGCCCGCCCCAAGGGTGTGTTTGCATGTTTTTTGTTTGATATGACTTCTCCAATATCCAAGTAGGGTAGAATGATCTCAAGCACAATAAACCTTTATACAAAAGTGGCACCAGTGAAGTATTTCATTAACATAAAGATGAGTTGAAACATATATGATAAATACTATAAGATTGAGTTGAAACATGTATGATTAGTGAAGCATAAAAAACTTGATGTATTTAACCAACACTAGCAAGCTAGAGGTTTCAACTATATAAAGCCATCAAGAGTAACATTTGTAAATCAATGAAGTCCAAGGACTTCAGATTGGCAAGACTACTCATTTTTACAAATGTGATAAGCACCTCTAAATTTACTTTAAAACACAAGGGATCCTCCAAACAATATAGCATTGGAACAGAGCGAAGAAAAGGCCATCTAAACAATAATGTTGGTTGAACAAACACTAACATGCCTATTTAAGCAGTTTTGAGGTCGAAAAAGTACTGAGACTTGAGTGGTGTGTAGTCATCACATTGGCATATTACTTAGTGTGACAAAAGTCACCTTAAACGTGTCTTAGAATATGTCAGCTATTATTTTCAAACTTAAAACAAAATTTTGGGTACTTGTCATCAGACTTTCGCATCATGAAAAAAACTACCCAAAAAGGACCTAATAAATAAAACCTAATAGACTAAAAAAGCATATGCATCCAAGTAAGCTATCATCTTGCATCCTCAACCTTAACCCAAGAAATGGCACTAAATTGAAACATATATCTAAGCTTAGTAGCTACAAATTATCTACCATCTCAGTCCTTTTTTTTTGGAATCTCTCAAATAAACTTTGTCCTCTGAAAATTCAGTCTTCTAAGGTCATTGACTTAAAAAGATGATGTTTGAGAAAAGTTTGGAGATGAAGGTACAACAACATAAACAATGAAACATTAGTCTCAATGCCAACATTTGACTTGTGCTCCAAAGTAGAACTAGAAAGAACTTACATGCTCAGCAGCAATTGTCCCTCCCTTCCTTTTCTGGCATTTGTTCTGTCCTTGTTTATCCTTATATAACTGAGATCAAGTAACTTCGTAACAAAAAGGCTTCCAATGATGGATGACAAAGGCTTGCAATCATGCTCAAGGTAATATATCACCACGAAGGGTGGTCCATCCATCACCATATAAATAGCAATACAGGTACAAGATAACGTAGGCAATGGGCTCAGACTCTAAAGGGGTTGACTGACGGTCAAGGCCTCAAGATGACAACAGACAGAGATATAACATGGCATTGGCTGGCATAGAACAATGGCCAGGGTAGTCCACTCCATCCGCCCCTCATGTGCATACTTTGCAGATAGGCTGAAACATGCTATGGCATGACTGTAGCCTTCCGGAGACGTAATCTCATGAAGTCACCATATGAGACTACTCTAGGTTACATCTCCCTGGTCCGATGAGGCAGGTCAGGGAGATGTCCCCTCCCCGGGCATGACGGATCCCTGGGTGTGCTAGAGAACACGTGCCACATCAGTGACCCCCACATCCGTACCCGACTTACTCCTAAATCTAAAGGCCGGCTCACCTTCCTGTTCGAGCGCCAAGACGTCCATATAGGCACTCATCCTGGGACCCAGGGAGTGTCAGACCCATACCCAGCCCTATTCAGTAACCGACTATAAGCCTAGCACACTGTAGGAGTCCTATAGCCACGCTAAGCAAGACCTCACCCCGTTTCACTATCATACCCTTTATCTGGTGCTGAATAACAACATAACATCCACAGCTAGGTGGGCTCTTGTGCACAGGCCGCAATTACTGGGTCTTAAGGGTTCTAGCTAGAGATATATCTACTACTAGGAAACTTTCAGGTCTCTACCCACCCTTAACCCCAAACACATAGGAGAAACAGAAAGAGAGAACATAATCATAAGAAAAGTATCCATCATCATCTTAATAGTACATAATAGAGAAATTTAACCATCCATCTAATCAGATAAGGGTTAGCTGAAGCACAAGCTAACTAGGGACTAACTGATCTCTTGGCTAGAACCGTTATCATGAAAGGCTTCCATTCTTTTGGTCTGGTTGCAGTGGCTGGTAGCTCCTCCTTCCTCCAACTCTTCCCAAATCGATTTGGGGCAGAATTGGGGGTAGGGACTCAATTTGGACCCTATTCTTAGCAAGTTTTCCTTGGCCAATCGCTTTGGGCCAGGTGGCATTTCTTAATTAGCTGACTTTTACTAATTAATACTTTAATTAGTCTAATTAGGTTATTTAACTTACTAACATTTTAGCATAGCTAATAAAAGCCCTTTTAGGTCACCTCAAGTTATCCCGTAATGACCCATAATGGTCTACCTATTCCCTGGTGACGTGTCATGGTATGTATACATATATCGTATAAAAACGTGGAACGTCACAAATTGATGATAGGCCGGTGGTGTCCTGCGCTACTCGTTTTGTTGGTAGAGGCCGTTGTGCTTCCCTCTCTCGGGTTCTTTTCAGTCTCCTCTCTTTATCTGTTAGTACGTCGCCTGGGTCTTCAATGTCTTCACAAAGTTGTGACTCTTGCTCTTCTATGGATCTGGCCTCGTACTCCGAAAGCAAACACTTGTATATCCTAGCGTTTAAGGGCTCAGGTCAACGTTGGGCTGAAAGGCTCACCTACAACATGCTGGGCTCTCTAAGTGAGGGATATGGCTTGGGCAGTATTAATAGAGACATATCTATAGCCTTCAAGTCTATGGACATCAAAAGATGGGGTCTGGCATGAAATGAGCTTTGTTTTACCAAGTTTTCATGATGTTTGGGACATACTGAGGTGCTTTGGGGAGGGGTTCTAATAATACATTAGAGTGGCTTGGGCATCCCGGCAATAGGGAGTGTTAATGTGGCAGCTAAGTCAAACTGTATTGGCAAGACAACAAACTAGGTCGAGGTTTACGCCTTTGGCACGAGCGAGGTGGTGTACCAATACTTGAGCTTGGGTTGCTATGCTGAGGTCCTAATGGAGCATGCTTTATAAACAAACCCTAGTTTTGAAACTTTTAGGGTTTGAGCAATTTTAGTCATTTTGAGGGAGGATATAACGTTTCTAGCCTAATATAAGGTTATAAATGAGTTCTAGATGTCCAATGGTCCTATTGCAACAAATTTCAGGCAATTTGGAGCTGTCTAGGTCAAATTATGAAGGTACAAAGTTTTGACTACTCACGGCGTGCGCCACAGGTCCGAGTGAGATTCTCAGTTATGCTCCTGGTGCATGTTGTGAGTACTCATAGCCTGCTTGGCTCTCGGATGTCGCCAATAAGTTGATGAGTAGAGCCCAGAAACACCCTTGTTTGCTCAATTTGGTATAGTTTTGGGGTAGATCAGGGGTCGACCACTCACGGCGTGCGCCACAGGCCCGAGTAAGATTCTCAGTCGTGCTCCTGGCACACGGCAGGATTACTGGAGGTTTGTTTGGTCCTATTGAAGGTTAAAATCCTTCTTGAATCCTAAAAGAGAATTATGCATTTTGCTTAATACATTAATTACGCACATATAAATTACTAGAAACGCATGCCCGGCGATGTCGGGCATTAGCCGTTCGCACTCGTAATGGATAAGAGGCAATAAAATGCCTAGATGGAATGGAATGAATTGTTGGTAGAATATAATAGATAGGATAGCAGGGAAGGGATGGAATGGAACTGATAGATAGGATGGAACAAGTCAATGTCATGGAGTATGTAGATCGAATAGAGTACCATAAGTTTCGGATATTAGTCTATTATGAATTAAAAAGGGTACTAGTTCTTTTTATCTTCTACGGATTTTCACAAAGCCAAATTCCCAAGTTATGAATGAAGTGTACTACATTTTTGCATTTATTATATAGTTGGAAGCTGAAAGATTATGAAGATGTATAGTGTAATTGGGATATGTGTAATTGGGAGGTTGAAGATATATGAAGATGTAGAGTGTGTGGCATGCTATGGTAATCATGTCTGTAAATGTGATGTAGTATCAACTACAAAAGGTTTAGCACTTAGGGATGACTGGCATTAGTCGTGGCCATATGGAATATATAGGAAAAATGAAAAGCATAAGGTGGAAGAAATAAGGAGGCGTAACGGAGACAACCATTGAAATTGTTTTCATGTTTAAAAGATTTAAGTTCATTTGTTACATAGCCATGATATTCTATCTAAACACAAACTCTAAAACCCTAAAATTTCCTAAACTCTAAACCCCTTATCCTAAACAACCTTGGGTAGTTTTCGTGGGTACATAGAAGGGGTAGCAATGGAAAGCATAAATTGGAAGAAATAAGTAGGCATAATGGAGGCAACCAATTGAAATTGTCTCTATGTTTAAAAGACGCAAGTCTGTTTGTTACATAGCCATGATATCCTATATAATCACACAAACCCTAAAACCAAGAAATTGCCTAAACCCTAAACCCCTTATCCCTAAACAATGTTGATTAATTTGTTGTATTTGAGTGAGTGCCAAGAAAGAAGTAATGGTGGCAACCTGTTGAAATTGTCTCCACGTTTGAAAGATGTAAGTTCCATGATATCATATCTAAATACACAAACCCTAAAACCCTAAAATTACCTCCCCTTATCCCTAAACAATGTCGAGTAGTTAGTTGTATTTGACTTGTATTTGAGTGAGGGCTAAGACAGCAAAAAGCAATGAACATCATGGCATCATATACCTTCAACTTAGATAGCAAAATTTTTATTTAAAGTAGCATTTAAGACGCCACATTGCCAAAGGTTGATGCAACAAAAACCATAAGACAAACACTTACGCAAATCTTGTTTCTAAGTTGTGCAAAAACCATGAAGCACAACACATAGGTTGTTACACAAACACTGAAACTGAACATGAATGTTAACAATAGAGATTAAGGATTTGCTAAAGACATTGTAATTTCTCGTGGCAATGAATTATACATTGTTGTTGCAAGGTACATTTCCAACATGTAATGTTTAAATCTCTCTTATACCCAAATAGCAATGAATAGGTGTTGTAAATATAAGGGAAATCCCTCATTGTTGATCTGGTAAAAGAGAGAAAAAAAGCAATTGTTAAAGTTATAGTCCATAGGAAGCATAGCAAATAGAGCCCTAACATTTAAGTTAATAACTATATGATTAAGCCAATTGTATAATGTAAATTGTTGGTTCATAAAAGTTGAAAAAAAAAACCATGGAGGAACAATGGCATTAAGAACACGATATGAAAGATCTTTTGATTACTCTAAAAATGATGGGTTTTCAATCTCTTGAAACAATCTCGACAATATCCAATTTCCAACAGTGCAAGAAAGGAAATTATCTTTTTCTTATGTGTGTCTTCATCGTCTAAACTGCATTGTTAACAGGGCAATAGTCTGTAGCACGACTTTGAACAATACCCTGAGATAGCACCCTGTTCATCAAATACCTGACTAAAGTTCTCATATTCCAGAAAGAACTTGAATTTGTATCTTAACACACCAGGCAGAGATGTAAAAACACTAAGTTCACATATTTATACTTGTGACTTTTGCCAATTCCTAGTGGACTATCACAATATTTTTGTTCTGTGCAGTTAACACCACCGATGGCCTTGTATAATACAATGGAAAGTATAAAGAGTCATATGGGTATAATGGCACTTGGATATGCAAACATTTCTGACTTCTTGCTTGCTGCTTGTGCTAAGCTTCTTGCCTTGTTAGGGAGTAATATGTTGTTCATAGAAGCATCTGCTCAAAGCCATTACAATATAACTACATGCTTGGCAACTCTGCGCGGAGATTTTCATTGGTCTGGCCTCGCATCCCTCCAGAAGAAACAATTTGTTTTTCAAATGGATGGTGTCAATAAATGAATCTAACATACCATAATTACAGTTGAACGAACTCAAATTGTCTGACACTTCTAATAATTGAGCTCAATTATACCCATTTCAACTGAAACAAATCTAACCGGCTCTTACTGGCTTCCCACAATGACATCATGAAGGCACATAATTACCTTAGGTTTACTTGCATGTTGGTTGTATCAAACTGGCATCACCAATGCTCCTCGGCAAGTTATCTGTTATACAGCTCCTTCTCCACCTATATAGAATCACTAAATGTACGCATTTCATCCAAAAGAAATCTCAAACGAACCCTGACAGCAAAGTGCAAACAGCACCAAAGCAATAACATCGGTCATGCATGCATAACTTAAGATTGTTACTGCCATCTAAACACAGGAAAAATATCTTAGAGAACGCTTAGCATATGCATAATATGCCACTTCTCCAAAGGAAATATCTATAGGCCAGCAGTCTAAGGATTGTTTTACCAGAAGTTGTGGTTCGCCTTCATCACACACTCCAAGGATAGGGTCATGGAATTGCGGGCATCCCTACTTTGTGCACACACAATGAAACCAAAAGCAAAGCATCCAGATTGTAGGACCAATTGAAACAGATCCAATGCAGTCAGATCCAATGCAGGTTGCTCTAACATTTCGATAAATGTATCATCAAGTTGGGCCACTTCGACAAACCATGCGTTCCTGCAATGATTCAACTCCAATAATAAATCAAATTATCTTCCTTCAGCTTAAATTAGCAGGAAAAAAGATGCACATAGAATGATTGATTGGTTAGAACTTTTTCAGAAATCAAGCTGGAAATATACTTAGTAAATAACAAAAGAACTCAAAGATCTAATAGGCTAGATTTGCTTTTCTGTTGAAGAGAACGTTGAACTATAAAGCTTGAATAATGAAGCCAATCCCTTTCCAATTTACAAAGACGTGACAAAAATATGTGGTACCTTAGGTTTACTTGCATGTCGGTTGTATCAAACTGGCACCGCCAATGTTCCTCGGCGATTATCACGTTATCTGACTCCTTCCTTCTCCACCTATATAGAATCACTAAATCTAAGCATTTCATACCAAGAGAAATCTCAAAGGAACCCCGACAAACAAAGTGCAAATAGCGACAAAGCAATAACATCACCATGCATGCATGCCTTAAGATTGTTAATGCCATCTCAATACGGAAAAAAATATCTTAGAGAAAGCTTAGCGTATGCATAATATGCCACTTGTCCCAAAGGAAATATCCAAAAGCCAACAGTCTAAGGATTGTTTTACCGTAAATCGTGATTCGTCTTCATCACACACTCCAAGGATAGGGTCATGGAATTGCAAAGGTCCCTACTTTGTGCACATACGAATGAAACCAAAAGCAAAGCATCCAGATTGTGGAACCGATTGAAACAGATCCAATGCAAAGTTGCTCTAACATTTCAATAAATGTATCATCAAGTTGGACCACTTCGACAAACCATGCGTTCTGCAATGATTCAACTCCAATAATAAATCAAATTATCTTCCTTCAAATTTAAATCAACAGGGAAAAAAGATGCACATAGAATGATTGACCGGTTAGAACTTTTTCGAAATCAAGCCGGAAATATACTTAATAAATAACCTTGATGCACCCGATGACTCATAAAAGGCTAAACCACGCAAACAAAAGGATAGAATTGTACAGCTTTACGAAAAAGTTCTTGCACCACTTGTGCAAGAAATCCAGAGGCTCTGTTGGCCGAATCCACCATTATTTTCGATATGCTCCAAAATCTTTAGAGATGTAGG
The DNA here is from genome assembly GCA_021234155.1 of Isoetes taiwanensis. Classification (NCBI taxonomy): domain Eukaryota; kingdom Viridiplantae; phylum Streptophyta; class Lycopodiopsida; order Isoetales; family Isoetaceae; genus Isoetes; species Isoetes taiwanensis. The sequence continues at coordinate 453,539 of JAJEKV010000055.1, read as the reverse complement.
CCCGACAGATTGAAGCATTTTTGCATGATGATTATATTTAGAGCATTAGCAAACTGCTAGTTCTATGCAGGCAAGAGAAAAGAAATTTAGACCCTAAACCCAACAATTGACACATACATCAAATTTGAGCTCGGTAAATTGCACAAAACATTCTTAACTTCTATTTACCAACGTCCCAAAATATTGAGAGATGCAGGGCCAGTGGATAAAACTCTATTTCGGAAACAACATTATTATGGTGGAGCATTAATGAAAGCATGCAGATCCTTAACTTGTCTCAACAGAAAACCAACCTGATTATTCGACATGATATTCACATGACCGCTTCTAGGAACATTGTTCAAAGGAAAGCAAATTTTGCAAAGACAACCATCCGCAGAGCAATGATTGGGAGACCAGGATATAATAAGTTGTTGGACTGTTAGCTCGAAGCCAGAACCCATGAAACAAATTCAGATTTATGAGATATCCTTGCATAAATGATCTATTTGTCCTCTCCTCTTATTTGAGCCGCTCAGGTCGATCACTGATCACTCCATAGGCTCTATTATGGGCCACATCCCTACCACAACTTATCAGGTTTAAACAATAAAAATGCAGAAAACTATGGCTGGGTGGCTGCCTGTTGCACAAACTAATGCTGGTTCACAAATTTATTCACATCTCCAGTTGCAAGTTACAGAGAGCTCACTTGATTTTGATCATAAGGCAAATGATGTTGGGAAGATTCACTTACTTGTAAACGTAAGATGGGCTGGGAAGATGGGTTGCATAGTAAGTTACCTCCTCTCCCTGTTCCTGCACCGTATCTACAAAGAAAGAAATGATTAGTAGTTCAAAATGAAGACTTTGTTACTGTAAAGCTTCATGGTGCAAATAATAGAAGTTCTACCTGAGAAGATGGGCTGCACAGCAAGTTGCCTCCTCTCCCTGTTCCTCCACCAAATTTACAAAGGAAGAAAAAAGACAATGGACCTTAGAGATGATTCACATCAGCAAAAAGAAAAACTCTCATACGCTTCAATAAACAGCATACTACAGAGCACTATAAACTTCGAACACTCCATCCTGAAGCTGTGGAACATAATACAATCCTGAAAAATAAGACAATCGTAAGAATACTTCTTGCATCACGTTCCACATTCTAAGCTTTACACAATATCCCACCTATTGTCGATCATGCAAGCGAACCAGCTCAAGCTCAATAGCCAGTGGTGCAACACAACTCTGAGCCAAAGTGGATGAGGAAAAAATTCGTAGAGGAGGCACCGAAGAAGGTGCATCCAGATGTTGGCATTGAAGAAAATAGCCATTGAAGAAAATAACCAGTTCAAATTTGTTATTCAATGCCGCCGCCCGCTTCCCGCTAGGGGAACGCAAAATCGAAGGGAACGCCGCATGCGGCGTAAGATGCGGTGTTCCCTTGGCACAGAAATCAAGGCACTCCAAAAATAAAAAAGAAGATATCATTATCACACTAGCTCAAATGGGAAGTACAATTGGCTGGGAGCCATCAAATCCCTTCCTTACCTTAAAATTGCTCTACATAAGAAACAAAACTCAAATAGTATTATCATAGTGCCTTTTGGCATGTATGCACATGCCGCATTTATTGGGTACTAATGAGGCTATCTAGGAACATCATCTACAAAGGCTCTGGGTCTCTACCCCCCTTCCCAATATACAAGAGGTGCGCACAGAGCAATACAATATCATCCAATGAACTGTAATAACAGAGTAAAGATCTAATCTATCTACTCTAATCATACATGGTTAGGGTCATTCGTTAGTGACTAAGGTTTTTAAGCTTTAGAGGTCATCTACAGCTGGAGCAAAAGGAAAAGGAACAATGTTGCATATTTGACTAAAGATTTTGTTGTTTCTAATATAGAGAAGTCATAAGATTCGTTATTGACAGTGTTGAATTTCATGTTCAAGTAGCTCTTCAGCAACCTGATGTAGGCATGAATGCTGGCATGCTACCCTCTGCATGTTACATGTTTAGCTATCCTTTTGGAATGTGTGAAGTTCGTTCGATACCTTACTATAGTCACCTTCGATTAGCACAATGCATCTTCTTTTGGGTGTGCTTAAGAATGATATCTTTACTTCTCTTGAGTCGTCACATAGTGATATTGGATATCAGCTAAAGAAGGCACACAACAAATGCAGGTTGGTTGAAGAGTATTGAACTTTGCCATATGACTTTCTTATAATTCTGTCTGATGTATTATATACCCTCTACATGTTACGTGTTTACCTATCCTTTTGGAATGTGTGAAGGTCGTTCGATACCTTATTATAATCACTTTCAATTAGCATAGATCTAGATCATGTACATCCTTGGATTAACGTGAACTTCGGCTATGTGTGACAACGCCGGGCATATGTTTACTAGTTTCACGGGGGGGTGACGTAGGGCAGCAAGAGCCCCTAAAATCATATAATACATGTATAAAATCAAGACCATTCAGTATATTCCCTCAAACCTTATAGTATTTTGAAAACCTCAATATACATATACAAAAACTTGTACAAGCATACCCCACAAACGAGGATCGCTATGTACGGTCTGGATAAAGGAATAAATGGCATATATGCCCATCCAACATCTTTCGATGCCCAGAGTTACCCCCATGTGAATATGCACCCAAACCAAAGGGGGTTTCAGGGGGATTTTAATTTAAATTTGTTGGATGTAATAGTTTGTGTTAATTAATGTTAATGCTAGTTATGTGTTGGTTGTGTGAGTGCTAAGAGTTTGATCAATATGTAGAAATAGGAGTGCTTTGGGCATGGCTGGAACTTATCGTGGATTTGATACCTGCCTTCATTCTTCAGATTCAATGTTTTGAATGGGTCAATGATCCCCAATTTTTTTTTTCTTGGATAAAAAAGACCCAATTAAAGCTCATTCTTCACATTGATTCAACAGATTTTCCTTGGGCTACAAAAATCCTTGAGAAATTCTTCCCCGAGTATCCATAGTCAATAGGTAGAAAATAAATATCTCAGTCCTCACCATTCGACGAGGGACATAGCTCTAATGGCATCCATGGAACATCTCAAGCGTCCAAAAAGATTATCTTATAGAATATGCCTATGCCTCATCCCATACACCTAGGGTTTGCCATGAGGGCAACCGAATAATTCACTCGATAATATTTACTCACAAGAGATCCACACCCTCAAGTCTACAACTCTATAGACAAAAATATTTCTGCTAACAGCAAAATTTAGTGGGCAAATTAAGTCTATAAAATGATCTACTATAAATTGCCCTCCTTGCCCTCACTGACGAGACCGAGCGAGGTTGGCTATGTCCGGCACGCCCCACCTGGAGACTGCCTTCCACACACAAACCCATACCATGGCTGCTGTGCATCCCCGTAGCAATGGTGCCCCGGATGCCAGTGATATTGATGGCGGGGAAGAAGAAGAAGAAGAGGGAGGTCCTTCTGCAGCAGCAGAAAACGAAGAAGATGAAGAGGAGGAAGAAGATAAAGGACGCATGCTGGGTTTCATGTTTGGAAATGTTGATGATTCTGGTGATCTGGATGAAGAATATATGGACCAGGTATGGGGCATCATCTGAGTGCCGAAACCTAACGTTTTGATTGTTGGATTGTCTTCGCATCGATTGGAGTTTTAATTGCCAGAAGATTGAACATGGCTTCTCGCCTTTAATGAGATTTGAGGGTGTGTGACGGTGCTCGATCATATGAACTGCCCCTACAGGAGCTTGAATTGCTAGAAGGCAATTGAACTTGTCAAATCAAATTCTTTTTATGTGAACATTCACAACTGTTAACCTGTTATATAAGCGGATGAAACTCGTCCTTTGAGCCATTCGAGATATGTGGATAAACACTAAACACAAATAGCAGATACCTATTTTCACATCACTAAGTTCAACCCATTAGTTTGGGTTAACTTTACGTATAAACACCAGAGACCTGTTTTCACTTTCGCTCATTTCCATGCATGCTAGAACCAGGACCTTCTTTTAACTGTTCAGCATGCTAATCTTATGCTGGGAGGAGTTAAACACCAGACAACTGTTTGCCTCTTGTTTTTTCTATCACCTGCTAGTATAGAAAACTCATTTATCTACCTTACAAATGCTCATGTTTAAGTCACGTCATAACATCCATCTTGTGAAGTGCCTGGTTTTTGCCAATTGACCACAAAACATAGTATAGCATTCATTCCAATATTTGCATGCCACTTGAATTGTTATGGAAGCATAAAACCATTATATTAATTTCTGTCTATAACACACATTGACTTCTGAATTTTGGACTTCTGTTCTGCCCCTTGTTATTGTGCACAAGACATGTGTTTATGAGCCTGAGAGCATTCAACGCATATTTTAAATGACATTGCACTGATTTTAATTGCAGGATGCAAAGGAACACCTGTCTGCATTGGCTACACAGTTGGGAACTTCTTTGTTTGACCTTGAGGTATGACTGCTTTGTCTCTGAAGTTGCTGATGCTTTATTTGGTAAGTCTATGTGTGTGCAGTGGTTTGAATATCTTAATTGCATTTTAAAGCAAGCTTGAAAAAAGATCCTCTTTCCGGCAGAAACACAGTCTAGTATTTGAAGCTTGTACTAGTAGGTTTGTGAAACAATAGTTTTGTTTCCGCAACACCAACTTCAGTTTGTTTTAACATGGTCATAAAAATAGTCTACATTGAAATAGTTAAAATACCTTATGTCTTTATCATTGACTCGCAAGCAATAGCTGAGCGTTTTTTGAACGTTATATATCCATGCAGCTAGCAAAGGGGAAGAAGGCAGGATTATCTGGCATTGGAGAAGAAGGTAAAGCCACGATAAAGTATGTAACTTGTAATGTTCCTTTAAACATACATTAATGTGTATAGCTACAATACTGTGTAAAAATAAGGAAAATGATTTTGTCTTGCCCATCTGGTTTTTCATTTGGCTAACCAAACACACTTTTATACATTTAAGATTACGATACAAAAGCAGATGATGCAGTCGATTTCGAAGATATTGATGAGCAGTATGAGGGACCTGAGGTGCAAATAGCTCCAGAGGATCAACAGTTTTATGCCCAGGCAGCACTAGCCCGTGATTCGATTCTTGCCACCTCCACCTCTGAGGAAAACTATGATGAAGAAGAGGAACTGGAAAAGGAAGCTAAATCTTCTCCCAATCAAGAGAATGAGGCTGAGAAAACAGAGCCAGGTGTAGATCTATCCTTTACATGTATTTCTGCTTCTCAACACATTTCCTAGTTTTGAAACGGATTGTCGTTACATGTTCATAATATATACAGAAACATCCATTGTTGTGTCTATGGAAGTAGAAGAAGTTCCAGATACAATAAACTCTAAAGAAGTTTTGGATGAAGTTGATGGTTATGATGACATGGAGGGTGTTGAAGATTCTGATGTAAGTGGTACAGCTACTGATTCTGTCCAAACATATGGCGGTTATCAATAACTTCATCAGTGGTGAACATGAAACATTATTTATGTACTCGCTTTTCTCTTTTTTTGATTGCAGGATGAAGGCTTGCTCTCTGATGGTACTGATGAGGATAATGGAGAGATTGAGTTACCAGTTCTCTGCGAAGTAGATGGGCAAGAAGTGTTGCGATTTTCTGAGCTCTTTGGAGTTAAAGAGCCTTCTTGGATATTAGGAAATAGAAGAATATGGTCAAAGCGAACATCTTTTCGAGGTAAAACTCCAAATTGTTGAGAGTGCCCATGTCGTATATTGAGCATTCACTTTGCTTCATTTCTTCTATTTGTTGCAAGTACAGCTATCTCATCATAGTGCAGGCAGTTCAAATTCCAATTCATGCCATTTTAGGATATGGAGTTGCTGTTTATACCATCTAATGGCTTCATATGAACACCTTTTTTATAATCGCAGATGTAGGTGGGAATATTGTATCAGAAGAAGATGATTGGGATACACTAAAAAACAGACCTATACGAGCCAGTGCCTTTCTTTGTGCTCCAGAAACAGGATCAGATGATGAATCTGCGACAGATGAGTCAGATCAGGAGACTTGTAGAGTAAAGGATAGTATACATGGCCGTGGAGAAGGGAAAAGAAGGGTTAAGTTTGTCCCTGACTTGTGTATGAAAGAGAGCTGGAATGACACACAATCTTGTAACAAATGTGAAATTCAAGCAAATTATGATCAAATACATCAATCAGAATGGGAAAAGTTTATATTATGGGATAAGCAACCATTTCCAATGTCCAAGTGCGAAGGTGAAGAAGATGAGAAGAGCCCTTCTTGCTCTACTGCTCATGAGGAACAAGCTGAATTTAAGGCACTGCCAATGGAAGAAGATCTTCTGGAAGGCAATTCCGGAAGGCAATGTAGTTTTCATGATTATAATAGTGGACTCAATGTTTTGGTGGAAAGCTTGGGTCATTCCTATAGTGAGAAGGTGGAAAATAACACCCGCATTTGTAGTCATCCACAGATGCTCAGGTTAAGTGCTTGTAGGTTTGAAAATAATGCCAGTCAAGAGGCTTGCTTATCTCAGAAAGCCAATGACGTCATACGTCGGTTGGATAAGCTTAATCTTAAATCCACTCAGAAGAACAATGAGCTCTTTAGTGGATCTTGGCTAGAGAATATTATATGGGATCCAGAGGAGCTTGAACATTCGGCTTGTAGGTCTAAGATTATTTTTGACTTCCAGGATTCTCAAATGGTGTTTGAGATTCCTGACAATAAGGAAGGTCAGGGCCTGCGTGCTCGCGCCGCATCTATGGTCTTGACAGCCCAAGGAAAAGTTGGGGCATCTGAACCTTGGGAATCTGTGAACCACCCATCTTCTGTTGCACGCTTCAATATATCAAATGACAAATATTATACCGTCAAGAAAGTGCTTCAGCAGCAAAAGTCACACTCAAAGAAGCGTGCTGTCCATGGCATAAAAGTTATGCATTCAATACCTGCTCTGAAGCTTCAAACTATGAAGCCAAAGTTATCAAAGTAAGTGTAATGTGCTCTGATAAGTTTATTTTGAGGCATTATGCTTTTTCTGCCGGGCATATTGACTTATTTTATTATGTTATCTATTTATGCTTTGACAGCAAGGATCTTGCAAATTTTCATCGTCCAAGAGCTGTCTGGTTTCCTCATCATAATGAGGTTGCTGCGAAGGAGCAGGGTATACTTGCTGACAGAGGACCTATGAAAGTAATATTGAAAACTCTAGGTGGTAAAAATAGCAAGATCCATGTTGATGCATCTGAAACGCTGGAGACATTTAAAGCCAAGGTTGCCAAAAAGCTTGGAGGTAATTTCTAGCATTTTGATTGTTTCTTGTTATTGATACCTAGTCAGAAAACTGCTGTTTTAGGGGCTGTTATTATCTTTGATCCCTTTTTTGGGCGAGCCATTAAGAACTTGGTGTATTTCAAAAGCATTTGTGTAATGTCAAACAGGAAAATAGTAAAAACTCATTTTTGCCCTCCTTTCTAGCCTAAGACCCTTTAATAATTGTAGACAGAAAAGTAGTAAAAGCTTATTTTTCCCCTCCTTTATAGCCTAACACCTTTTCATAATTGTCTCATGTCAAAAAATTACAATGTGAGATCACTTCACTGTAGGATTTATTTCAGTTAACGTTGTGCATTATTTTTGCCTGGTTTTCACATTTTATCAGTATCAGTAAGTACTAATAAGTCTAAAAGTAGAGATGCACTATTTCCTGAATTGAACTCAATACTGCAGCTGCTCCTTTTTCCTCACAATTGGTGTTGCAGATGTAAAAGCCTCAGAGAAGACAAAGGTATTATATGCTGGGAAGGAATTGGAAGACGGAAGGACTTTTGCAGAACAAAAGGTTCCCCCAAATTCGGTCCTCCATTTGGTTCGGATGAAGGTGCACCCATGGCCAAGGGCACAAAGGTTACCTGGGGAGAATAAACCTACCAAGCCACCTGGGGCATTCAGAAAGAAGTCCGAGCTGTCAGTTAAAGATGGCCATGTTGCACTTATGGAGTATGTTTCTGCTCCATTTCTTTGGTATCTAAAAAGAGGGATGATCATAGGTCAAGTGTTGAATTATCTTCTATATGATGCATGATTTTTAGTATCCCATGGGAATACTTACATTGGGAAGTGGTTTAGGTACTGTGAAGAGCGTCCCTTACTCTTGAGCAATGTAGGAATGGGGGCTCGGCTTTCAACTTATTATCGTAAAATGACGCCAATGGATGCTACTATAAGCACTCTGCGTAGTGAACGAGGTTCTTGGCTTGGGGTGACGATCCCACTAGAGCCTACTGAAGAGTCTCCTTTTCTTGGAAATATTCGCCCTGGCGAGACACAATCATGCCTTGAGACAAATCTATACAGAGCTCCTGTCTTTCCTCATAAAGTTGCAACAACTGATTTTCTACTGGTGCGATCAGCCAAGGGAAAGATATCACTAAGGCGAATTGACAGCATTCACGTGGTAGGACAGCAGGTATGCTCTTTTTTTTTTCCGGATTGCCCAATTTTATATTTACTGGTCTGTAATATGTCTGATTAACTCGTGACAACTTTCCAACGAGCAGGAACCTCATATGGATGTCATTGCACCATCCTCAAAAGTAGTCTTGACGTATCTGGGTAACAGGTTGCTTGCTTACATTTATCGTGAATTTCGTGCCTACAATAAGCCAGGTTCTTCTCCCCGTGTGCGAGCTGATGAGTTGATGGCTCAATTCCCTGCCCTTTCAGAAGGTTTTGTTCGGAAGCGTCTAAAGCATTGTGCTGATCTTCAGGTTGGTATTGTAGTTAGTGAGACTGATTTGACTGCATTCATAGACATCCTTAGTAATTCATTCTCCAATTTCCGTGTCTGATTTAATAGCAAAACGCATTTCGTCGATAAGAAAATTAGACCTATTTGCAATTAGACTTTGCTTTTTTTTTTTTGTGTGGAAGTTTGTGTCACAAAAAAGTCACTTCATACTTCTCATTTATTTTCCCATCTATTATGTTAGTTGCCTATCAATAAAGATACAGGACCATTATCCCCTATCCGACAATAATTGCAACAATGATCTGACTTAGTTAAGTATTGCCTAGTCTTTTCTTGGCAATGCTGATCCGTGCTTCTGTAAACAGTTGCATTTAGATAGTATTCTGCCTATGCTAATAGTTTGTGGTAAAGTAAATATGCTTATTTTGTTTGGCTGTTAGATAGATATTTTTTGCTTAAGATTTTTTATTTTCCTACTAAAAAGAACAGAAATAGATGAAACTATTTTGTCAACAAAGTTAATATGGTCGTTATGTCTTGGTTGTCATATGATTGTCACATGATTGTTTTTTATTTCTCAAGAACAAGATAATGGACTTAACCTTTTTTGTTATTTGCATAAATCGTTTTTAAATATTTATATTTATAACAGAATGGTAGACTTCATTTTTTTGTTAGTAGGTTAATGTGATCTCTCTCTCTTTTGCAGAGAGAAGAAACAAGAGGTGACTTGTGCTGGGTCATGAGAAAGAACTTCCGCATTCCATCGGAGGATGAAATAAGGCGCATGGTTACTCCTGAAAATGTCAGTTCTGTTCCTCTTCTTTTTGGTTGAAATTAAAGGGTGCTCACTTAAGTTTGATATCTGAAGGTGTGCAGCTATGAAAGTATGCAAGCTGGATTGCATCACCTGAAACGTATGGGGGTGCATAAGCTAACACAACCATCGGGAATAAGTGCGGCTATGAATCAGCTTCCTGATGAAGCCATTACTCTTGCTGCGGCCACACATATTGAGCGAGAATTACAATTGACTCCCTGGAATCTTAGTTCAAATTTTGTCTCTGCGACAATGCAGGTGTTGTGGATTTGCCTGTGTTGTACTTCAAATGCGGAGCTAGTAATTTCATGATTGGATTTTGACTTGTCATGCTAATCAAAAGGGGCGAGGTTGGCTGGAGCGCTTGGAGATTACTGGTCCCGGAGACCCATCTGGTCGGGGGCTTGGCTTTAGTTATTTACGCGTTCCAATTCGGCCGCCGACTACTGGAGCAGTTGTCCAGAAAAAGGCAGCAGTTGCTCGTGGTGGAGGTGCCGTGACAGGCACAGATGCAGATCTTCGACGTCTGAGCATGGATGCTGCTCGTGAGGTTTTTCTGCTTCACCTGCTCGATGCATGTATTTATGAGTTCTGTAGAACTGTTAGAGAGATCTCAATCTTTCTGCAAAGACAATTATATTTAGGCATGGAATTAGCTCAGGCTAGTAAGATGGTGCAATAACAAATATGTAGGTATTTTGCTTGTTAGCAAATGTCTGGCTGCCACCTGGTGGGGTTTTCTTATGTGGACTATAATGCAATGCTGGATGCACTGGAATTATGGAGATATGCCAATCTATGCCTCTGTATTTTAACATCTTTTTCTTTGCAGTTAGGTATTTAATGCCTTGCATTGTTTATGGCCAGGTATTACTTAAGTTCAGGGTTCCAGAGGCACAGATTGAGAAGCTAACAAGATGGCATAGAATTGCACTTGTGAGGAAACTATCTAGTGAACATGCAGCTTCAGGTGTAAAGGTTGGAGTAGCAGCACTTACAAAATTTGCTCGAGGTCAGCGCATGTCATATTTGCAGTTGCAGCAGCAGGCACGAGAAAAGTGCCAGGAAATATGGGATCGCCAGGTTCAGAGTCTATCAGCAGCTGATGATGAAGAGTCAGACAATGAGGATGCAAGTGGGGACTTGGACACCTTTGCTGGTGATCTTGAAAATCTTCTTGAAGCAGAGGAAATTGATGGTGGTGACGATTCATCAAAGAGGGCAAAGAAGGAAATTGTTAGAGGATTAGGAGCACGCAGGCGTGCTCTAGAAGCCCAGAAGGAGGAAGATTTGGAGGATGAGGCAGCAGAAGCTGCTGAACTTCATCGTATGCTAATGGAAGGTGATCATTTGAGGAGTTATTTTCACATCTGGAGCAATTAATACGACTTTCGCATCAAATGATTCACTAATGTGAAGCTTATTTGCAGATGATGAACCAGAGGAGGATAAGAAGAAGAAAAGCGTTCCAGCTTCTGCTGAGGCACAGGAGTCCAGGGATCATCAGCCAAAAATAGGACAGCCCAAGAGAAAGTTTCTCAAAGTAAAACGCCGTATCGATGGTAAATTGGAGACAATAATTATCAAGGATCCAGTTGAGGTATTTGACATGGTTACATATAGTTATTACGTTACTTCCCTGAGCACTTCCTGGTATAGGTTGCCCGTTATTTGGAGAAGAGCAAAGCTAAATTGAGCAAGCCAAGCACTTCAAATGGGACTGGTGAGGGAAAAGAGATGAAGTCATGGTTACCAAAAAAGGACAATAAGCAGATTGGCACTGGAAAGGACCTTGCAAAATCTAAGGTGGTTACTTTGCTAGTTTTTGAAATATCCTTTGCTATGTAATGTGTTAATAAGAGCTACAAATCTCATACAGTTGAGTAAGTTCAGTAAAGACACGAGCAAAGCAGGCAAGGATGGGTTACAAGTGATTTGTGGTGCATGTGGACAGGTTTGTGGAAGTAATTGTTTTTTATCATATGATTATTGACGAACATCATATTCTAACATATCTTTACAGATAGGGCACATGCGTACTAATAAGAAGAAATGCCTTATGTACCGTGAAGACGCAGTCTCAAACATAAATGCCAATGCACATCGGAACATTTTGGCTGTGGAAGCTTTCCGTCAACCAATACCCAAAATCACTATCAAGAAAAAGATTCCAGACGACTCTCAAAAGAAAAAAGAGGAGGTACAAACGGTTGTGCCAAAAATAAAAATAAAAAAGAATGACCCAAATCCATCGAAGATTACTTCTTTTCGAATAAAGATTCCAACAAACCCAGACATGTCGGTGAAGGTTAACAAAAATATCGAGCAGCCAAGAAAAGAAGAGGCACATGTGGAAGTCCGTAAAGAGTTAAAAGTCAATGCTGCTAGTAGTTCTATTATAAAGAAAATCAAGATTAAAACCCGAAAATTGGAGACATCAGTCAAGAATGAAGAACCTGTTGAAGAAAGCAGGGTTGAAATAAAAGGTCACTTTTTGGGAGCAGCAGCAATAAACCAAGGCGATTCACAAGTGGTTTCTGTAAAAGAGGAGCATCAAAGAGAGAGCTGGGAAAGAAATGGTGTCCAGGGCATGGAACACCAGAGGGGGGAGGAATGGCAGTGGGATAGCAGGCCTGAAATGGATAGGAATGATCGTGTTGACATCTTTGTGGAGACAAGGCAGGAACTTGTGGTAGAAAATAAGTTACAATGGGTTCGAGATAAACAGAGATTAAGAGAGGAAAAAATGGCAAAACGGAGGGAGGAAGAGGAACGGAGAAAGGAAGAAGAATATGAACAACATTTGCAGGTTCTTAGGTTGCAGGAAGAGAGAGAGAGATGGAAAGCTGAAGAGGAACGTAGACAAAGGGACCAGAGGAGGTTTGATTATTTAGAGCAGGAAGTAGTTGGAGAGTTCTCCAAATCTTCAAGACATCGTGGAATTGTAATTACAGGCCCTTCAAAGAAGACATACGATGACACGCAGCTGGTAGAAGCACAAAGTCAAAGTGCAATGAAGAGGCGCAGCCACATGGATCTTGGAGGAAACAATTCTGTACATTCGAAACGTCAGCGGAAACGAGGTGGTGGTGAAGTAAGTACTTTTTGCAGTTTCTCTTGCAACTCTTTGATGGGAGTGGTGATAAAGGAGTAGTAATAATTGTTTACGTTTCAGGTTGAACTCAGCAATATATTGGAAAGCATTACAGAAGACCTAAAAAAAGCGGACATACATTTTCTGTTTCAAAGACCTGTAACAAAGAAAGAAGCACCGGATTATCGTCTTTATGTGACCCATCCCATGGACCTTTCAACAATCAGAGACAATGTGCGAAAACTAACATACAAGAGCCGTTCTGACTTCCGTAAAGATGTGCAACAAATTGCTGTAAATGCTCATTTGTATAATGAAGGTCGGCATCCTGGAATACCACCGCTAGCAGATCAGCTACTTGCTTTGTGTGATAGCCTACTTAATCAAAAGCACACAGAGCTAAGTGCTGCAGAATCTTTGCTCGACATAGATGAGTTTGGTCAACGTGCTCCATCTAAGTCAGTCGACAGGAGAAGTTCAAGGACACATTGATCATTGCAATAATTATTACGGACTGTGTACAAAGTACTAACAATTCTTTTGTTCATAGTGTGTCATAGTATCTCTGAAAGATGAAAGAACTCGGGTGAGTTCAGTTGTATATTGAAAGGGGGTCTCTTTTTGTTTTCCTGATCTAGTTTGTGTCACGAAAATGCACATGTCAAATGTAATTTGCAAACTGTATTATAAATCCCATTAATGACAACAGGAATCTCATTTTTTCCTACGATCGTTTTAGCTATTATGTGCTGCATATGACAAAGTACCATGTTTAGTAAACAAAGTGGGTGCAAAAACAGAAGATGGAAGTGGTACTATGCCATTCCACGTGGAATATCATCGATCTATTATTTTTACTTATTTTTTTTTTTATAGCAGGGTTGCCTAACCCGAGGTGCACACTTTGCTGCAATTCTAGCTATGCCACGTGTCATGTCACGTCAGTTTAATTTTATTTTAACCATTAGATCTACTAATTTAGGAATTCACGGTTAGGAAAAATAGAAAACCTATGGAAAATCCAGGTAATTCCTTCGTCCGCTCGTGGCCCTAACCATTGCCTTCAAATCCTTCCAATCTGGCCAACTAATTTTCTTTGACTGTGTATTCCCGTGGATCCATTTGAGGAATCTATGGATGAAGTTGCATGCATCTAAAATATGTTGTCGGATTTGCCAACATTTTCATGCCCAATTCTTAGTGCTAATATGTATGTTCCTTGGACATGGGTCGGTGCAGAACCCTTTAGCATTTGTGATATAGTGCCATCGGCAAGAATGGGTCAGTGCAGAACCCTTTAGCATTGGTGATATAGTGCCATCGACAAGAATGAGAAGCTTTGTCTCCTAAAGTTATTTTCTGCTTTTGAATGTGTCAATCCTATCTCATTTGCTTCTTTTGCTAGGTTGATCTAGACTGAATGCAGAATAGGGCCTTCGTTTGACAATAGAGCCGTTTGTTGGGGCCTCAATGCTTGCTAGTTATTTTAAGCTATGACTGTGTGTTTTTGAGAATCTTGTAAAGCCAACATTATTCACGAAAAGTTTTGTGAGTGGGTGCTGCAGATCGAGGTTTCTGTTTCTAGCAGGGACAAATGCTCTGATCACTTATGGTCCCTTGTAAGACAATTTGATGAAGAAATGCATTTATTACACATATGGTAGTTTATTTATTTGCATAAAGAGCGATTGCTTAAGACATGATCAAATGGATAAAGATCTCTCATTGAAGTTGTTATGGCATATTATTTCAGCTGTTCTAAAGCAAACCTCATGCATGGTGTAAGTAGAACACTTTTTATTCTAACATGCCATGCAAATTGAATCAGAAAATAAAACATTGTGGTGACTGAAGTTGTTTCAATGGACCATTTAAGAAGGATGTTTTCAATTCGTATGAGCTCAAGACATCCATGTTTTGCTTTTGTAGTTATAGCATTATGCAGTTCAGGATAGCGTATAGGCAAAATATATTCAAGGCAAGGCAAAAGCTCCTGGAGCCTTCCCTTTGGAAAACTTTTTTGTACCATAGTGGCTGTATAACGTTAGTCCTTTCCTATCATGATACAGACAGTTTCTCTCTACATGTGCTGAGATTCATGGATATTAAAACCTCATGCTGATTAAATATCAATCTATCCTTGGTGTCTGCAGCAAGCAAGGGCTAAGGAAGGAAGGAAGGAAGGAAGGTATTTTTATCGTCCACGGAGACCAATCGGTCTATGGGACCCAATACAAAAGAGCAGCAAGCGGATTACTACCCGGATTAAAAAACCCCCGCCCCGAAGGATTTTCGAGGGAAAAACCGTGGCAAACAATCAGCCTATGACAAAGCACCCCCCAATATACAAAATGCAAAAACACACAAATATATACACTCATGTACCGTGCACGTAGTGCACGGATCGTGGACAACGGGGCGTGGGCAAAGGTGGGCTCGCATGATTCGATGCCCTCCCGATGTATGCGACCCGAGAGCACTTGGCCGGTGTGTTCATCGGCAAATGTAGGGGCAAGTCCTACCGCATTAAAGGGGAACGATATCGGCCGGATCGGATGAATCTTTGGGCATCTCGGAAAGTGTGAGACTCATCCTCAATGGCACCCGTTTGACAACACCGACAGGAGCACATCTGGCGGGGCTCCCCAATCCACCGCCCGCCTCGATCTCGAAGATGGGTGGGCACCGTCGTAATGGAGGCAATGAGTCCGCTTTTTGGGCTGAACGAAGGTAGAGCTGCGGGCCCCGCCAACCGGGGTTGATGTGCTCCTTGTAATGGGCGTTTTGACTTGCTCTGTAGCCGGATCCCGGCTTGCCAAAGGAAGCAAGCGTCCGTGTACTCCCGCGGTATCCACGATCGGCCTCATGTGTCCACCGCGACGCATCTTTGCTCCTGCCGACGTTCCATCCGGCGAACCATCATCTCTTACCCTCCAACAAATTCCCCGAGCGGCTGCAGGCCCATTACCACAACGTAAGCCAAAAAAGGAGCAAAAGGCGATGTGTCTATCAACCCATATTGACCACTTTATGAAAATAGGCGATGTGTCTATCATAAGGGCTGCGCAAAGGCAAGAAGAATCCAGCTTCTACTTGCAGGGGAACCGATGGGGACAATTTCCCTTTCATATATATTTTCTTTTCTTTACGCTATTTGTGTTTTGTAGAAGGAAAATGCAGAATACGATTGCTCCTTATCTATATGGGAACATATCCAGATTTTGGTTACTTATCTTCTAGGAAACCCTTCGAATCACGTCTACTAGTATGCTGAAATCGTTTCAGAATCTTTATACTTATTTTTAGGCACTTAAAATGGAAACAAGAATCTACTCCTAACTTTGGGCTTGGGCTTCTGCTTCTATCAAGGTACACTTTTTGTTTATTATTCTTAGGTTCAGTCTATCAGCATGCTTAGGCATGGTTAGGATTATGATTTGTTAGTTGATTTGCTGGCAATTGCAAAAGAAGATAAGGATGCTAGATTTTAGGAACAAGCCTCCTCCTTGGAACTTCCTTTGCTATGAGAATGGCTTATTAGGTAGCGCAAAATGGAGAAAGGCATTCAACCAAATATTAGAATAATCTGGAGGACAACGATAATAGAACCATTCTAATTATGGTTACTTTCTCTCAAGTGGAAGGATAGGTTAAACATGAAAAAACCTTCCCTTTTGTATCAATTTCTGTCAAAAGTTAGAGCAAGTCTAGGAAATGATAAGTTTTTTTTTTTTTTTTTTTTTTTTTTTTTTTTTTTTTTTTGATGGCAAGGTATTTTTATTTTTATTAATAATATGTAAAAATTACATTTATTCAGGCTCTATAATAGCCAGATAGCCTAACCGTGTCAGCCCAATGGCAAACCCAAGTGTGAAAATCAGGGAAGGTACCCCTTATGACAATCTGCCCCACAAAAGATTTTCTTTACACATATACAGAGACATCCAATACAGTTATAGAGTTCTGAATGCTACACAGACAATGCACATCATGCATATGCCCTGGTTATTTCTTAATATTGTTCCCATTCCAATCATGTCAAGTTTATAGCCAGGCAATGATGCACCAACCAGCTGCAATTTTAATTACATTGTGTCTGCTGTTCAAGTTTAACATCAGTGCCAAGACATTTAGCAGTTTAGAAGAGCAGTTGGAGTAAGTAATAGAGCCGATCAAATTTTCAGCTTTCTAAATTAGAGAGGTCGCTACAAATCTTGGCATACTGGTTGGCATTGAAGGATTTGCAAGAAAGCCTATAGACCTATTGCTGGTCCATTACTTTTGGCAAACCATAGTATCTATGCCAACAAACTAGAGTATCTATGGAGGTCCAAAGTCAATGGCGCTTTTCAGGTTGTTGCATGTAACATAATACTCTTCTTTGGGTGCATTAACAAGCCAAAGCTATCCCAAATGTTAGAGCGTGGCATTTGAATGTATCATCATATCAGTCCATTGCTTACATCCGTTACTATTGAACACCAAACAAACATTCAGCATCATAATGTTGTATTTGCATATAGGTTGCAACATTTGATAACATGAGTTGGAGAACCGTTCCATTCCAAACACTCAGCTTTGTTAAGTCAAGTTCTTTTAAGCACTAAATAATGGAATATAGATATTATGCCAGGCTGTTTTAAGTCCATAGTCTTGTGTCCAAATGCGCATTTGAAAGGCATTTGTACTTTTCCTCTCTAACCTATCAAACTCCTCTCTCTATGTTGCACTTCCTGGAAAGCAAACCCCTCTATTGGAAACAAGATCTGTGCAAGTTGTACAATTTATTGTTTGTGATAATTATCAAGTTAATGAGGGCATCCTAAATAACTACTTCAATAAGATTCTAATGAGTCACAAACTATAAAAGAGAAAGATATATTGGGTACACGAGGTGAAAAACAGATCTGGGACACACTTAGATCTATGGCCATAGGTAAGAGTCTGGCCCAGATGGATTCCAACCTGCATTTTGTGTTGAATGTTGGGTGTTGATGAAAGATGATTTCGTCATCTTTATATAAGGAGCATGGAAAGCTAAAACCTTGAACCCAGCCATCAATATTGGCCACATCACCTTGCTCTCCAAATCTGATAACCCCTTGCAATTAGCCGATTGGAGATCTATTTCTTTAACCAATATCAGCTATGAAGTTTTAGCTAAAATCTTGGCAAATAGGATGAAGGACAACCTTCAAAAGATCATTAAATTATGTCACTCAATTTTTCTTCCTCAAGGAACATCCTAGACAATTACATAGGGGCAGCAGAAGGCCTATACTGGAATAAATTGTCTGGGCAAAATTGCATGCTTCTCAAACTAGACTTTAAAAGGGCCTATGACACTATAAGTTGTCAATTTCTGGAGAAAGCCATGGCCCATTTGCGATTTTCTGAAAATGTCTACAAAAGAGTATGGATTTCTAATGTTACAATGTCATCAGCTCTGATTATTAATGGTACCCATCCAAGATGTTCCAACGTAAACGTGGCATGTAGATTTTTTAAGTTAATGCAAATGGAAGGCATGACTCCAGACAAGGTTAGCTTTATTCACGTGCTTTATGCATGCAGCCATGCTGGCCTACCGAATGAGGGCTTCCAGCTTTTTATTTCCATAAAGGAAGGTTATCTTATAACACCAGATGTGGAGCATTATTGCTGTGTTTCTGTGTTATGAAATTCTGTATGTTATTTGCTACTATGAGGAGACATGTGGTTGTCCAGTATTCCTATAGAAGTTCTGAGAACTGTTTCTTAGTACAACATAAGGAGCAGTTTGAGGTGCAGATTGGTTTGTCAGCTAGAACAGTAGTATAAGTTTGTGCTTTTATCTTCATTTGCTTTCCAATTGTCCCTCACTTGTGTACCAAACAGTCAAAGATGATATTGGTATGACTAAGTTTGCCACTGAAATCCAGTCTGAGAGCATTAGTGGCAAGTCTTTTCTCAAGTGAGCATCTTATGTATCTTTCAAAGCTGAAATTTCTGAAAAACAAGTGAGTTGATATATCCTTTTACAATTTTGCAAGCACAAGCTGTCAGTTGATCAATTCTAGTTGAACAATTCAAGATGGATTGTACAAAAGTTCCAGCAGAAGTTCCAGTACATGATCAAAAGCTCAGTGTCTTAAGGTTATGGTCTAGCTCTAAAAATTCATCAGTTCCACTATACAGTGTATTACCGACCTTTAGAATGTAAACGATCTGTTGGAAAGTTTGCTAGATGGTTGGCATGCTTGTTTCGTAGAGAAACCTTTATTGAGTTTGAAAATGTGGAATGTATTGCAATAACGTTTAGAGGAGTATGGTAAGGGCATCAATAGCCCCTAAATTTAAGGCCTTTGCATACTTTGTAGCATCCATTTAAGGCCTTCGCATATCCATCATTTGAGACAGAACTGTGCTCTTCTACTATATGCATCTATTGTTGAACATAGTTACATGAACCGCTTATCATTGTTCTTTTATTCGTAGAGCAAACCTAAACACATTGAAATGGCATTTGAACACAGTGAAGTGGCATCTAATGAACGTTACGAAAATTCATCTTCCGTATGGAAAAAACATATGTTCAAATTAAAACCTATTGTCTTGATTGTTCTTAAAGTGGATGTTACAAATGTATAGGAGCAATATAATGAGCTGCTTTTGTTCATTACTCCAAAAGAATACAACAAACTTCAGACAGAATATTGAAAATACTATAATAGAGGATAAAATCTCTTCAACCTGGACAATGTAATTCCCATATTGGGATAACCCTCCATTACTCCAACACTACTTTTTTTCATATGTCCAATACTCCAAGTCAAGGCTCTCTAAACCTCTGTATTGAAAGAAACAAACCAAGTATATACACCCAAATATTTGTTAGATATCATATGTACCCATATGGACTGATAGAAAGACTACCCAGTCAACTTGGCCACATAAGCAAAATGTCATCAATCGAATTGTATTATCAAGCAATACATACGCAATCAATTGAATTGTGACGTTCCAGGTATTTATACGGTATACGTATGCATATCATTACACATCGCCAGCATGTAACTAGGCCTAGGGGCCAAATTGGAGTTCATCTAAAATGGATTTTATTAGCTATGCTAATAAAATTAATGGATAATTATGGATTTTATTAGCATAATTAACCTAATTATGCTAATTGGAGTCTATTTAATTAAATTTCACCAATAAGGGGGTGCCACCTGGCCCAAATCGATTGGCCAAGGGGGACTTGCTATTTTGGTTGGAGAAATAGGGGTCCTACCCCCCATTTCTGCCCAAATTCGAATTGGGAAGTGAGGAGGAGCAGCAACTACCAACCTTATCCAGGTTTCGCCAGTCTTTGCCAACAGACCCCAACTATGGAAGCCTTCCGTGACAACGGCTCCAGCCAAGAGACTGGTTAGTCCCTAGATAGCTTCTATTTCTGCTAACACTTCTTTAAGTAGATGGAATGATTAAATTCTCTTTCGTATGTTGTTCTAGATACTTAGATGGTGTTTATGTTCTGTCTTTCTGCTCCCTCCATGTATTGGGAATTAAGGGAAGGGTAGAGACCTGAAAGCCTCTTAGCAATAGAGATGTCTCTAGCTAGACCACTTAGTACCCAATAATTGTGGCCTGTGCCCAAGAACCAACCTGGCTGAGGATGCTATGATAACGAGTATGATGGTGAATCGGGGGGTGGGGTCCTGCCTAGCGCGGCTACAGGACTCCTATAGTGTGCTAGGCTTATAGCCGGTCACTGTGTGTGGGCCAAGTATGGGTCTGACACTCCTTGGGTCGCACAGTTCTGACAGAGGGGACGCCCACTTAAAGAACTCACATACTAACTATAGAGTTGGAATCACTTTAACCTAAGAAAAAGTTCCGTCAACTAACGAGTTAGATTATGGTCAGTGCAGTGATTTGGTCCACCAAAATCATGCTCTGATACCACTGTCAGAATCTATACGATGCTGCCATCATATAAATACGGGAATTCCCCTCCCACACGACGACTATATCACCCTAGTAAAGCCCTCCGTCATACTCGGACCACTTGGGATGGCCAAGTGTCCGGGCGAGGAACACGTCGGTGTCATTCGTCCCACGTCCTCTATGGGAAATCCTATACAACAGAAGCATACACATATGTTAGCATACGACAATCATGCTATAATAATATACCACCACGAAGGGTGACCCATCCATCATCATCCACAAAGAGATAATGTGACGCTCCCTGAATATATACGGCGCTCTGGACGTATACATACAGGGACTTCCCCCTCCCATGGCAATCAGCTCACCATGAGCAGGGCCCTCCGTCTAACTCGGACCATCCATAGAAAGATGCCCGGGTGAAGGACACGGAGGTGTCATTCGGCCCACGCCTTCAATGGGACTCCTAAGTCACGGAAGCGTGAACACATGTTAGCATACAGCATAAATCATACATAAATAACCACCACGAAGGGTGGCACATCCATTTAAGTACTAATGGCAAAGAAGATGCATCTAGTCCTAAGGAAAACACCCCAAACCCCAGGTTCTATCCCAGCTCAGACTCCTATGAGGATGGACTGATGGCTCGGTCTCAAGAGATCAGCAGACAGAGGTATAACCTGGCGTTATCGGCATAGAAACGATGGCTAGGGTTGTCCACTCCATCCGCCCTCCCCGCGCATTTCCCTGCGGATAAGGTGAATCAAGCTATGGCCATTGTAGCCTTCGAGAGCGCAATCCCAAGGAATCACCCCTTCGGGGCTACTCCGAGGTTACATCTCCCCGGGTCCGATGGGGAGGTCGTAGAGGCGTCTCCTCTCTCGAGTCGCGGTGAATCCATGGGTGAGCTAGAGGAGGAGATCCCCTCGGCACCTCCTTTACCATTTGGATTTACTCCCCTAACTTTATCATTAAAGTGGGATGCCCCCGGGTCACACCTCGTACCTAGGGAGTGTCGTAACCCATACCCGCCCCTCGTGACCGACTATTAGGCCTAGCTCACTATAGGACTCCCCCGTAGCCTTTTATGCTCGGTAGAGACCCACCCAGCACTTCATCACTTTCTGACCCTTTATCCGCGTTGCTCCAATGATGCCATAGATTCCATAGCCCGGTGGGATCTTGTGCACAGGCCGCATCTAATGGGAATAATACATGCTCTCATCTAGGAGCATACTACAATA
Source organism: Isoetes taiwanensis (assembly GCA_021234155.1). Lineage (NCBI taxonomy): Eukaryota > Viridiplantae > Streptophyta > Lycopodiopsida > Isoetales > Isoetaceae > Isoetes > Isoetes taiwanensis. Next base: position 431,685 of record JAJEKV010000055.1, on the reverse strand, counting down.
CATGGGCTCGAGGTCTCTACCCCCATAATCCCCCATCTCCGAGTGCTAACTAAGCAAAGAACTACTAAACCATCAACCAAAGCACATACAGAGACTAGAGATAAGAATACTCACCATATCAATCAAGGGTTAGCCTAACAGGTAAACCACAGAGAAAAAACAGAGAGAACACACCACGTAGAGGCTATGCTATAGATCAACAAAGTAACCCACTTGACTAACCACAAATCGGTCTTGGGTTGTTCCATCTCGACTAGTCAAGGGTGCCCGGGCCGCTTCTCCTCCTCCATCCCATCTCCATCCGCCCTAATTGAATTGGGGCCCAAAGCCCTAATTTGGGTGTCCCAATTGAAACCCCGCCTTGCCCAATCGACGGGCCGGTGGCATGTCATTAATTAACTAATTAAGCTAATTAGGTTAATTAAGACAAAAATACACTTAATTAGGTCTTATTAATTTAGCATAGCTAAATTAATCCCTTTTAGGTCAACCCCCTAGGTTAACATACCCCATGGTGGCATATTTCTACTACGTGACCTGTCAGCATATTTATACGTATACCATATAAATACGTGGAACGTCATATTCTCCCCACCTTAGAAATGATGCTGTCCTCAGCATCAAGACTGCTCTTGGTCTGGGCCAACACACGAGATGTTGGGAGCAAGTCTTCCCACCTTATAGAGAGCGGACCTATCAAGATAGGTGATATTAAGGATACATATCAAGCTTTCTTGAAACATATTCAAGACACTATATGTTATACAAAAGTACATGTACGTATTAATAATGACATGTAAATTTTAACATTACTTACACAGACTCGTTGAGTTTCACTTTATGACTTTGGGTTTTCAGCAACCCTGATACACATTTTATTTTAATATCATATAGACCCCCATAGTACAGAAAGTATTTCAACAAGACGATCATGAACAACCGTAGTCCATGTCAGAGATAGATCTAAGGAAATTAATTCCGATAGTAAAATTATATTTAGAGTAGGACTTAATAAGTACAGTTACGTAAGTAATATCTAGACAATAATGTTACATAGAGGTGGTGTTAGTTAACGTATTGAAGGATTAAACATGTGCTCTTATGCTCCTCGTTGGGTACTGCATTAGCTTTATAAACATATCATATAGAAGGTAGCGTTATGCTATCAGTACGATGACATTTAACTTAACAATAAAAGACATTAAAGTTTATAATACGTGTTGTCATGCGGAGTGCTGGCAATGCACCCGCACCTTAATCTATCTTAGATTATCTATTGTTTAAATTTGGATTTTCCGGCCTGGAGAAAAACTTTTTTGGTTTTTTTGCTTGGCTCATTTCCCTAAGGTTTTGGGCATTTTTGCCACCTGAAAAAAAAATCCGATTACCAAAAAAATGGCGAATTGTTTTTAGTCTGATTTCATTTGCGAAGAGCATGTCCGCTAAAGACTGATTGGATTAAGCATGATTGTGCAGGTGGCGATGGAGGCCTGCATGTGGCCGGATTAAAATAGCCATGGAAAGTCTGGAATGAAAGTGCTTGAGAAACTACATCTTGCAAGCAAGCCCCCTTACCGATCTGCAGGTAAAGCTTCCTATTTCTTTTCTTTTCTTCCGTTTCTCTGTGGCATGATATAATTCTTGAGTAAATTTTTACATGGGCATTCGACCTATGAATTGTTTGAGCCATGTTTATGTCGATCGATGTGCCAGATCCTCTTTGACACACGCAGTTCTGCAAAGCACACGCCGGAAGTAAGGTTCTCGCCCTTTGTGATCCGTGCGTGCTTCTCTATTAATGTCATTTCCTAAACTTACATCTTAATCGGTTCTTTGCAGATTATGCATCCAAGATCCAGATATTTTGTCGGTCTCTTCTTGGTCTATTTTTTTCTTTCTTTGGATGCTCTAGAGTCGCAGAGTTACTAGCATGATTTGTTTTACATGATTGTTTCAGAGAAAATAAATATGATTAAATGCTTGCGTTCGTGCAGAGCAACACATGTTTATGGAAGCAAGACCTGTTTATGGAAGCAAGACCTGAGGCAGGTGGACCCTGAGGCAGGTGGACAGGTGGAACTTAAAAGGTTTTCTAAGTAATAAAAGATTGTGTGGTGTAAACAGCCGTTGGAGCCCCGACTGAAAGGATTGTGCATAGAGGATGTGTCTTATGTGAAGAGATGTTAAAATAAGACCGTGGAACTTTAACAGAATTTTATGTCCATCTGCATTCCCTTGAACAGAATTGTGACTATGATGCAGGGATAGAGGACGAGCCTATTCTGGCAGACTTCATGCCAGTCAAAAGGAAGACAGCTCAAGAAAATCAGCACTAATTGGATCTACCTCTGGTGCAAATAGGAACGGAGGTTACTGGACTCTCCATGTTCCTCTACCTTCAATTTTGAGAAGCCTGCGGTGGTCTAAATTCGTTAATCTCATGATTTTAAACCAGTTTTGCTTTGCTTGGATTATGAATCTACATGGTTCATGAATGATGCTTGGCCAAGGTTTGTGCTCCTTCTCTGAAGCAGTATTAATTTGGATTTCTTTAATTCATTTCTGTTTTGAAGGACCTTAACTGAAACACATGGAATGGTCTCACTGTGTTCTCAACTCATTTTTTATGCTCTCAACTCATTTTTTATGCTGGGACATATATAATTCAGGTTCGGAGCACCTTGGAGCCTTAGTTGATACTTTGAGAGCGTATTTGGACCTTCTGAGTGTTTTTCCTGCCAAGGTATGCAGAGAGTCTCGCAGACATCATTGTTTATGTAGACACGTAGATTCCTGGGTGTGGTAGATAAGGATTTCTAATTACATGACCTAATGTGACATTTACAAATGAATTTCTGTTTTGAAGGGCCTTAACTGGAAGACATGGAATGGTCTCACTGTGTTCTCAACTCCTTTTTTATGCTGGGGCATATATAATTCAGGTTCGGAGCACCTTGGAGCCTTAGTTGATACTTTGAGAGCGTACTTGGACCTTCCGAGTGTTTTTCCTGCCAAGGTACATAGATGTGAGTGGCCTCTTTGTCTTAGATTTGTTTCATTTAATGTAATTTAATGTAAGTAGCATAGAAATTGAAAATGGGGAGATTCTTAATATTCATTTGCATAGCTGCAGAGAGTCTTGCAGACATCATTATTTATGTAGACATGTAGATTCCTGGGTGTGGTAGATAAGGATTTCTAATTACATGACCTAAAGTGACATTTACAAATGAAACCTTCATTTACTGCATGGTAATGCATAAGGTCGTACTGCTTGAAGTTGTCACAAGGGAATATGTGATGCTCATTATCGTACATTCCTTTTATTTCTTAGCTCCAATCAGCATGTGTGCCTGACAAATTGATAATTCATTTTTTAGTTTTGAATGCCTATGATGCCCAAAGGCCTTCTAAATCGTTGTGTTATCGAGTGCTCTCTATAGCAGTCCACGTGGTTATAGCAGAGAGGATGATTCAGTGATAGTCATGAATAAATATAGCCTTGATGTTACATTTAAAGCAATTGAATTTAGCTTGACATCTTTGTGCAGGCCTTATAATAGGTAATTTGGTGTAGTACATAGCCAAGGCTTTTGATCAAATGATTGAATATGGTATCGACCAGCTACAGGTCTATTTTAAATTTCTGTTTAAGTGTGCTTAGCTGGATTTTGCTTTTGCTCATGTTTGTACAAAGTACTAATACCATTATGTAGTAGGTAAAGTCCCGTTCCAAATATTTATTGCAGAATAATTTGAAAATGTTAGACCTTTGCTCGGTGGAAGATGGTTGATTCATGCAATGTTCTTTCTGCCCATGGTCATATGTATGCTAGGCCCACAGGTCAATTAATGCCATGGCACCACCATCTTCTAGCTAATATTTATGGTCCATACATCTAAATTGTACAAGTACTGCTTATAACTCATATCTCTGCGCAAGCTTGAATCCTACATTGCCTTGCAAACTAATTGGTACCTAAGAGCAATTGAAGGAGGTACAAGGCCCCAGCTTTGGGTTCTCTATCGGAGTATTGTGAAGCTTGACGTTGAGTGCACTGAGCTGTTGTTGCAAGGCGTTGTAAAGTGTTGTTGCAAGGCATTGTAAAGCACCATTTGCATGGATTGATGCTATGCCCAGTAAGGTTTAACTATCTCATTTCTTTCATAGAGGGAACATTAGGTATTTTTTGGAGATTAATTATCACTGCTGGTACCACTGTAGCAATAAAAAAAAAATGTTTATCAGTAACATAATTGCATAAAGGGAATAAAGATTAACCAAGTAAGTGAGAGCATTTGGTAATATTTATACACAATAGTCCTGATATGGAAGAGTTCAGGTGGTGTAGCATTGAACTCTGGGATATGAGGCATGTGTCTCCCCGATAAATGCTAAATCCAATGCCACATATTGTACAGTGATGGAACTTTGCGATAGACTTCTCATCAATACATATCTACCATACCTAATTGTTGTAATAATATCACATCAAAAGTCTCCAGTTCCAATAAATTATCATTTTTTCTCTGGTTTCAACACGGGTCTATCAATGCAATACAGATTAAGAAATAACATTTTTGTAAGTTAGAAATCTCAAAAAGAAAGCTCATTTGTGAATATTATATTTGCTTGACACATGTCAAAGAAATAAAAAGCTCATTTGGGAACATTATATTTGCTTCACATTTTTTTTTCCACATGCTATTCCAACGTCCCTTAGAAAATTTGCCATATTTCCTCACCTAGGTAGTCTTTTAATTACTCCATATTACACAAATTAGGTATATTGGATTCAATATATTAGTTGCATATTGGATCCAAGAGAAGCATTTCTGAAAATGAAATAAGCTAAATTCTCAAGAGGAAGGAAGGAAGGAAGTATATTTTAACGTCCTCTAAGAGCATAAGACATTGTTGCAAAAATCATAGTATAACATGAATAGTACTCATAGTCTTACACTTCCTCCATGACCAGTCACAATGTAGCAAGTTATTTGGTTATATCTATATAGGATATTTCGTTTGTTGTAGATGTGATGTCAAACGAATGTCCTTATCTATCTATATATCTTATACTCGCTCTATGATCAGTCACAATGTAAGCAAGTTATTTGGTCATATCTGTATAGGATATTTCTTTTGTTGTAGATGTGGTGCCAATCAAATGTCTTTATACATACTATCTATCTATCTGTCTATGAAAGTTCACTACACTAGCCAAACCTTCTCTCTGATAAATACTAGGTAATATCACCTTTATACAAGGTTCAACTCCTTTCAATTTCAATGATATCATATATATTTCAATAATGTTTAGGAACACCTATTCCATCCAACAAAATGCTTCGCATTAACTTATGTTTGTATCTATGCCCGGCAACGCCGGGCACCCGTTACTAGTATATATAATAATTAAGTTGTGGTTGAAGGGACCACCCCCATAAGGAAATAGAAAAAATTAACTACAAGGGTTCCTATCATGCCTATGGTTCGCCATTCATAGGCCATGTTCCTATTATCGCCGAGATGAACGCGGCCTATCATCTACATGCCCGTTCCACCTAGGATGCATCTACCGCACCAGGTCTCTGCATGATCCTTGCTGGACCAAGCCTTCATTGGCTAGTGTGCAATCGGGGTTGATCGCATCGTTGATGGCGCGGCGCTGGAGTACCCCCTGTTTAAGCTATCTGAGCGGAGGCACTAGCACAAGACTACTATTAGCCACATATACTAAAATATGGCTTGGGACACCAATGATGATGTCTACACCTGGCCGAGACAGCGTGAGACACTGGCACAAGTGCTTTTCCTATCCATGAGTGGTGCTGATGCCTACACCTACGTGACCTCTGGTCATGTGCACACGCAGTGCATGATGGCATAAGGAACTTTTAAGATGATCCCATCATCGCCAACAATTATCTGCTTAACATGTATGCATCTTAGATACAGGAGGATATATACGGTCTCCCCACCTTATTGACTCACTTGCTAAGGTTGGTATATCCTAAACATATAATGCAGGGTGACATTCCCGGGAATACCAGACGCCCTCCACCCATCGAGGCTGTGTCGTGTAATTTGGTTATGAGGTGGCCGTTGCGTTGAATACATAGGTTCTCGACCGTAAAAGATTATGTGGTTGTCTTAAGGTATTCATTTAGTAGCCCTAGCTAAGATATTGACTAGGTATGATGGATGCTCTTATCATGTAACATTTATCCCAATGATGCCAAAAGTTTACAAAATTACTTATGACAATCCTACCCGGCAAGGTTCTGTCATAATGACATCCCCTTTGGTTCCAGAAGATTAGGAAACTACTTATGCTTCTTATTTTAGGTGGATCCTAAATATATAACACATGCTGCTATTCTAGAGAGTTGCCCTGTCGTTGTTAGTTAAATTCCGGAATTAGTCCCACCAAGTGAGTTGATGTTATCATAACAAGTTGGCCGGACTTGCTAGATTACGTCGTGTCATTTGGTCGGTTTTATTCCTAGGGGACACTAGGTTTATATATGGTTAACAATTATCCTCGTAATGTTTCCTGCTTAGTAAGGTGATCAAGCTCACCAAGTGGACTCAATACGTGGGATATGTGCTAACAGTCATGTATAAGTTTAGTTAATCCTGCGGATTTCCTTGTCACGCATTGAGGACTTCCTCAATTCCTGGGATGATAGCTCGTACTAGGCATGTACGAGAAATGCTTGACGAGCGTATCAGGCGTGATATTAGTCGAAGCCAATGCTACTTAACTTATCTAACCGTATGCAGCTGGAAGCGTCCTAGGAATTCGTCCAACTATCGCATACTCAATCGGGTTGTTGAAGACCTGTGCTTCTCCTTGATGTAGAGGTTGACGTTCCTCACTAAGGTCCTCCTATTACCGATGGTTTGATGGCGGACTTGACAACTGGATGTCCCTTTGGTCGCTTCATATATAAAAAAAGAAAGAGGCACTTTCAGAAAAAAAAAGATCCATGTCGAGTTCTTCATGTTGGCGTCTAAAAGATGATCGTGGATTTAACATTATCGCGCGAACTGACATATTGTTATTCCTTATTGATACTCCCGACACTGGACACTGGAAGTTATTCCTTATTCCTTATTCCTTATGTATACGCCTATCAGGCTCGGCTTTTACTAGAGACTTCTTTTTATTATACGATGCTATAAGTTTGATTGACTATAATTCTCTTGCTTATTGCTTTATATTCTTAAATAAGTCATGTATTGTTACCCTCAGTAGTACAGATACTCATCAGATTTATATTTTCTTGTTTATTATGTTATACCATACAAACGTAGTCCTTTAGTCATGACAACTGTTAATTCGCAGATCTACAGTGAATTATATGTGACATTGTTAGGTATATAGGCAAAGATTATTTAGACAGAGGGGTTCTTAGGTATTTATCATTCATATAATTCCTTTATAATGATAATCCGAGTCGCATTATTTCTTCTAAAGGTTTTATAACGCATAGTAATGATATTCGTCGATTTCATTATATTAACACTTCATGATTCTACACAATATATATGGGTATCATACATTTAGATATGTATTCATTTCCGTCATTATTTACATCTATTTTTATTTATTGACATTAAACACACATCCAAACTCTCCTATAGTTTTTTTGTTCCATTTAGAGACATTTATCTAAGTGTAGACGATACACACTTGTAAGTGTAGGCTACCTCTATTTCGTTATAACAGTGATAATTCTGACAGTGGGTACTGGAAAGTTATTCGTTATGAAAGCAAGTTTTTTTGTACATCCCTATCAGGTTCGCCATTTACTTTAGACTTGGTTTATTACATGATGCTGTGAGTTTTATTTACTATAATTTGCTTAGCTACTGTTTTTTACTCTTAAACAAGTCATATAGTGCTGCCCTCTGTGCTATACCTATCAATCAGATTTATACTTTTATTATATTAGACCATACAGACGTAGTTATTTAGCCCTTACACCCGTTAATACGCTATACATCTCAAGGATTGTATCTCTTATAATAATAATAATTGATATTAACGTCCACGGGGGCCTAAGAAGGCCATGGGACAAAATTACATGTTTGCATATCACAGTGAAATTGTCTTTTTTTTAGATAGTCTCCCTCTTGTCTATGTTTTCCAAGAGTTCCTTTACAAATGCACTCACTCCACAAATTGTTGAAGGACAACCAAAGAAAACAGGTAAGGTTGAGCTCCAGTTCAAATGGGAAACTGGTCCCGAGGATTCTTGTATTTTGGGCAGCGAGGAAGATCACATGTGCTTCATCTTCTATTTCTTGTAGGTCGCATGTGCATAGGCTCTTCCCTTGGGATGCCTTGCCATCTACCTTTCTCAATTAGCAAAGCGTCTGCGAACTCATGCGGATTCTTGCAACAGCCCTAATCATGTTTGGGAACAGTTTAGGATGGCTCGAGATACAATTGTATTCTATGTTCTCTGGTAGGATTGAAATGCGTGATGTAGTATGTGACTTTCTTCTTCTTGCCCGGCAAAGATAACAAATCTTTGAAAAGCCCTGTTGTCGAACTCTTTATTGTAGTCTACGCTAGTGAAGCCAAGTTTACCAAGCCATGCATTTAACTCCTTAAACCAGCTTTTATCACCTCCTCAGCTCCCGGATGAATAGAGCTCTTGATTCTTTGAATGTATTAAAGTGGTCTCATTGACTACTTTCTTGTACAAGAAATCCGATTGTTACGTGCATTGCCAAAACTTCTATGGGGTAGCAGCCCGGCTTTCAAAGAGCATAATCTCATAAGGTGTAGAGTGTTTTGGCCAAAAAGACATATGCATGAATGCTTTCTGTATGCTTTCTAGTTCTTGCCATTTGGATTTAGCAAGGGAGGGCCCCAGTTTCACATCGCGTATAGCATTACCCGAGTGACCGATTACATCGAACAACTTGTTTTTAAGAGGCCATGCGCAAATGCTTGCCCGTTTACATTGGTTTACCATACCATAGAATGCTTTATAGGTCAGCTGCTATCGCGACCCACGCCCGGTGGTCCATGGTCTCCGATTTGCATGTACTTCATGGCCTAGATATTTGTATGATTCCACACTCCAATAATCATCCCATCATATGTTAGAGATGGGCCCCCTTCCCGGCACATTACCTTTGTTTTGGACAGATTAACATAGAGGCCAAACCCAGGAGCAGAAATCTTTAAAGCGTATCTAATTGCATTTGAAGGTCGTTTCTTGGAGTGGGCTGCTAGTAAGAGGTCGTCAGCATATAGTAGCAGAATTATGAGATCATGATGAAGTTGGGAAAAGTTGCATCCTGCTGTCTTATGGTTAGGTATATACGTCCTAATTATTTAAATAATACATACATAATTCCATGCTTATATTCTACTATATTTACATTTCAGCATTCCATATTTACACATATCTGTATCTTACATTTATATGTGTATAGGTTTCAAGAATAGAATAGAATAGAATAGAATATGATTTTATCGTCCACGGAGACCAACTGGCCTATGGGACCCAAGTACAAAGAGAGAGCGGCGGGCATATTACTACCAGATTAAAAAACCCCCCTCGAAAGGGTTTTGGGAAAAACCTTAATAGCAATAAGGATCTTGACATACCGCACGATTATATACATAATCACAAGTACAAATGAGGTTAATGTCTGGACGGGGGGCATAACCGAGTCCCAGCAGATCCATTACCTCCCTCGAGGTAATGATCCCAACAAGCCTCTGGAGGCCGCTCGCTCATTAGCTCATGCAAGGCCCGATGGGGCACAACTAACCGAGCATCACCGAGCCGGATATCTTTGGTATGGGGACAGGCACGGAGGGCGTGACTTTCATCCTCAATGGCTACTGGTGACAGGCAAGCGGACTCTGTCCCTCCGCTGCGGCCCTGAATCCATCTCCCTGTCTCAATGCGGAGGTGGTGTGCACCTCGTCTTGAATGGAAGCAATCACCTGGCTTTTTCATGGGTAGATGGGTGCGCTTGCAGTAGTGGTGTGGGCCACTATGTACGTCGGTTTAAATTTATAAACATTAAGGACGATATAGACTCTCTTATAGTTTTTTTTCATTTACGCATTATTCTTTACGAGATACGACGTTTTTATTCTATTACGGCACCAATACGCCTCTGCAGACTATTAGTATGTGACAATCGTCAAGGTGATGTTGTTGGCCGGCGCTAGATAAAGGGAATAATATATCGGCTGGTCATCCATGCGGTGGCGATGGGGTCTTCCCCATTATGAAAGGGCGCTTGAGAATACCATGTTCGGGCCCGAAAAACATCTAAACATGCCTTTGCCTTTACGAGTGTCTCATACGATGTGGTGGTGTTGGTCCTAGATGTCCGTGTGGAGTAGCCCTAGAAGTCGTTGGATCGATAGTCGAAGGTACCTCCCTTTCCCATGAAAGGGCCCTTGCCGCGGCTGCCATCAGTGATCTGGGGTGATACGCACGTACTTTAGTCCGAAGATTGGCGGAAGTCCTTCAATGTACTGTTTCCTAGCGTGGCTCATTGCATCGGGAAGTTTGCTGCGCCAAGCTCAAAAAGGTCTGTACTGGCTGACAGGTATAGATACGTGGAGTAAAATGAGCGTTGAAAGCTTGAGCAAATGTGGTGAACCCGCAGTTATTGCCTGTTATGCCCTTAGCTGCTGCATACGCTTTCCACCAATGGCGAGCAGGACCGGTAAGGTGTCCGATCGTAAGTGTGCCGGTGGCTTCTTCAGTCATTTCGTTCGAGTTGCCACTTCGTGGATGTGCTGCACCCAAGATTCCGCATCCCTGCCCGAGAATTGGAGGAGTTTCCGGGTACAAATATCTTTCATGGGTTGAGTATCGGGCAGGCACACGAGAATCCGTAGGTGGAGGTGCGCATTGCTATCTATAATGTTAGAATTCATGCCATAATTGAGATGGGAAAATATTCAAGGAAATTCGGTGACAAAGTTGAGATAGCACTTAAAGCACCTAAAGCACCTAAGAAGTTTGAGCACCTAAAGCACCTGTCAATGGAGCCAATTTCGGTTCAAATGAATCGATTCAGTATGACGAAGACATGAAGAGCCAATCGACGGTCTGGCTTGACCGTCGGACTGCAAAGATAAATAAAGATGTAATACAGAGGTCAGGTATTCATTGGAAATTAGCAGGAGCAATCGTGAAGCAGGTATGAATCGATTTGAAATTGAATGACCTATTTGAAGTTTGAAGCTACAGTATCCTCATCGATCTCATATGAACAGTAATGCTAAGATTATTTCCAATGGTCATAATTGCCAATGTTAATGATAAGTTGAAGAAGTGACTTGGCTAGTGTTATACAATTGTTTTTTGTTGAGTTGAATGTAAAAATCATCTTATGCTATTAGATTGAGGTGTTTATCAATCCAAGAAAATCTAACATTGTTACATGATATTGGTTCTATTCACTGCTTATTTCTAACAGTGGTATCAGAGCTAGGTTGAGACAAATGGCAAGCAGATTTGGTGCAGGCCTGTTGAGTGCCATTGATGTTTTCAAGGGGGATTCAGGATTCCAAGTTTGGAAAGAAAAGATCAAGCATGTATTGCAAGTAGAAGGGCTATGGGATATTGTTGAACCTAAGAGCAGATTCTCTGAGGTTCTTTGCTTGCTGGAAGCTCGAAAGCTCGATGCAAAAGGAGGCCGAGGCGTAGTCGCACCAAAGCAACAAAGGAGGAGGCACACTAGATGTGGCAAAACTAAGAGAGGCTCAAGGGATTATAATGAGTAAGGTAAACTCAAGTATTGTGTTAAAAATAAGAGGATTGCATCCTAGCGAGATGTGGAGTTATATGCTCCTTAATTATGAGGAGAAAACCTCCTCACAAAATCGATGTGCTTGAAAATGAAATGAGAAGGCTAAGGTTTCATGATAAAGACAATGTCAATGAGTTTTTCAAACCTTTGACAATATCATTGCTGACTTAGAGGGAGCAGGGAGTGTGTTATTCTCAACAAAGAAGAAAAAGTTGGCCATTTCAAGAGATCTCGTTACCCCTCCTTGGAAACATAGCCATGTTTATCGGAACCCTTGCAAGAACAAGGATTGAGGCGTAAAGAATGTTGAAGGCAAAATAGAGCGAGAACAAAGTAATGGAAGAAGAAGATGCCACACAAGTTTTATTTGCAAAAGGAAAAGGTAAAGAAGAGAAGAAAAGAGGTAAGCTTGGCCCATGTTTTAAGCAGAATCAATATGGTCACTTGAAAATAGATCGCCCTATGATGACTAAAGAAATAAATTGCTACAATTGTGGAGGAAGAGGACATTATGCATCCAATTGCTCATCACCTAAGAACTTCTCAAAGGGGAAAAGAAAGGGGAACAAGGGGATATTCTCGCACAAGAGGAAGAGGTAGATGAAGATTCGGGAACGACTCATATGCACGAGGAAAAAACATAAGCGGAAGAAGTTATGCTTGAAGAAATTACGGAAGATGATGAGGATAAGGTAAGAAAACATAAAGTTTTTAATTTATACTAATCTTTGGAATTGATGATGATGATGATTTTATGATTCTAGATAGTGGAGCGTAAAAGTCCATTGCATGTAGTTCAAAAATCCTAAAAGAAAAAAAAAAGCCAAGGTGGTCATATACAAGTTGGAAATGGTGACCTCCAAAGAATTGAAGATGTTGGCATACTAGAGCTATTTGATCCTGAATGGGAGAATTGTGAACTTACAAAATGTTTTATGTGTTCCTAGCTTAGTGAGAAATTTGATTTCTATTTCTCAATTAGTTGATATGGGATTGAAAGTCATCTTTGAAAGGACTCATTGTAAAATCTTTGATGGAAATGAATTAAAATTCCTTGGAAGAAGAGTTGGCAACTTGTTTGGTATAAATGCTCGATCGGTTGAAAGTATTAATCGACTCTAACTCCAAATATTGCAATGTGGCATGAAAGACTTGGGCACACAAATATGAAGAATATTGAACTTATGATAAAGCAGGGGACTACCGGTGTCATCGATAAAGCAATAGAAAATCATGTTTGCAGGGGGTTGCATGTTGGGTAAGCACTCCAGATTGCCTTTTTCAAAGGCAAAAGGAAAAGCAAATGAAATTCTTGGTTTAATTCACACTGACCTTTGTGGTCCATTGAATGTGACAGAATAACGGGGAAAAAGATACTTCATAACATTTGTTGATGATTCTGAGAGAAAAGCGAGACTCTCATGTCGAGAACAAAAGACCAAGCTTTTGAAGCATTCAAAATGTTTGCAGCAGAAGTAGAGTGTGAAACTGGGAAAAGAATCAAATGTGTAAGATCTGATCGGGGAGGAGAATACTTGTCAGGAAAATTTGTTAGATATTGTCAAGACAGGGGTATAAAGAGACAATTTACTTGCAGCTATACACCTCAGCAGAATGGTGTGGCTGAGAGGAAGAACAAAACAATTCTGAATGCTACAAGATCTATGTTGAAGCATGCAGGTCTGCCCAATTTCTTGTGGGAGGAGGCAGTCAAGACTGCTGTACTCATACAAAATAGTCTGCCATCAAAAAGCATAGAAGGAAAAATACCAGAAGTCATTTGGTCAGGAAAAACTCCTCATTATGAAATATTTAAAGTGTTTGGGTGTTTGGGATACACACACATTCCCCAGGAATTAAGACTGAAATTGGATGACAGGTCAAGGATAACCTATTTGGTTGGCTATGACATGCATTCCAAAGGTTATAGAATGTATGATCCACTTAAAAGGAAAGTGTTGGTGAGCAAAGATGTAATATTTCAAGAGAATGTTTTGTACAGACCACTGATAGAAAAGGAGAATTCAAAAGGAGAAGGAAAACACAATTCTGACAATATGATGAGTCCCAACGGTACAAAGGAAAAAACAATAACTAAAAATGAGATAGATGCTGAAGATTCTGATCACAGTGATGAAGAAGATAATAATGAGGATGGAAAGGTTGCAGGGGAAGAACAGGAACATGAATCAGCAAATGAAAACAATCAAGAAGATAATAATGAGGATGGAAGTGTTGCAGGAGAAGAACAGGAACATGAACCAAAGAAAAGAAAACAAATCAAGTTAAGAAGAGGAAAACCTGAAGGAGAAAGGTCGCGAACAGGAAATTGCCATTGACATAGAGAAATTTGGAAGGAGAGAGAATGGTAAAAGTAGCAGATTGCAAAAAACCACGGAGGATAACACAGACGAAATATTTATGGTGTTAGAATCTGGAATTCCAGACTTTTGAGGAGGCAAGAAACTCACTTGACAAAGAATAAATGGAAAATTGCAATGATCGGAGGAAATGAGGTCATTCGAAAGAACATCCTCATATGAATTAGTAGACCAGCCAAAGGGGAAGAATGCAATAGGAAACAAATGGGTATTCAAGTTGAAAACAAATGCAGATGGCAGCCCAAAGCACAAAGCAAGACTGGTTGCTCAAGGTTATTCACAAAAGAGGGGAGTAGATTTTGATGAAACCTACTCACCAGTTGTTAAGTTAAGCCAAACATTAGAATGATAATTGCCATATCAAATGCCTTAAATCTAGATTTACACCATATGGATGTTTGTACAGCTTTCCTTAATGCAGATTTGGAGGAAGAGGTTTACATGAGACAAGCTCAAGGCTTTGAAGTTGAGAAAGACAAAGTTTGGAGACCTAAGAAAGTCGCCTCTGAGGCTGAAGCAATCTCCAAGACAATGGTATTTCTGTATTGACAATTTTTGAAAGAACAAAGCTTTACTAAGTTGGCTAATGATGGCAACGTTTATCTACTAAAGGATGAGGGAGAATTTTGTATAATGGTAGTGTATGTGGACGACTGTATCCTGGCATCCAATAATATGAACTTCTTGAATAAATGCAAGGAGATGCTCAAAACCAGGTACCAAATGACGATCTTGGAGAGTTGACCACGGTTCACAGGAATTCAAGTAAGAAGAGACAGGACAAACATGACAATATCTCTAAATCAAGGTAAGTACATAGACTCGATCTTGGAGAAGTTCAATATGCTAGAATGCAATTACAGAAAGGCACCTATCATGGCTGGAAACAAACTATCAAAGGAACTTTGCCCTCAGAGTGAAGATGAGAAGGAGAAAATGAGTAAGATTCCATATAGACAGTTGGTAGGAAGCTTATTGTTCATTGCCAATAATACAAGACCCTACATTGCATTCATAGTAAATGTGTTGAGCGGATATAACAATAATCCGTTTATGAGCATTGGTGGCACTTAAGAAAGTTTTGAGATTTTTGAAAGGCACAAAACACAATGAAATTGTTTATTGCTCAAAGGATCTGAAATTAAAATGTTACAAGTGATGCTTTGTTGGTGTGGGAGATCTAGATGAATAAAATCAACCTCGGGATACATTGTAATGTTAGGAGGAGCACCGTTAGTTGGAGAAGCAAGAAACAATCATCTATTGCTTTGTCAACTGCGAGAATCGAAAATGCGCTCAACAACTCTTTGCTGCTAAAGAAATCATTTGGGCGAGAAGGTTACTGGAAGAGTTGGAAATAAAACAAGAAGACAGCACAGAATTATTTTGTGACAATCAAAGTTGTATTGCAATGACAAAAAACCCTGTGTTGCACGAGAGGACCAAACATATCGAAATGGAGATGCACTATATCAGGGACATGGTGAATAAGGGATTTATTCAACTAAAGTATGTAAGATCAGAAGATCAACTTGCTGACATAATGACCAAGGCATTAAGCTGGAAGAGACTTCAAAAATTATCAACTGCTATGAGCTGTAGAGATGCCTGAATTATGACATGAAAGGGGAATGTTAGAATTCATGCCATAATTGAGATGGGAAAATATTCAAGGAAATTCGGTGACAAAGTTGAGATAGCACTTAAAGCACCTAAAGCACCTAAAGCACCTAAGAAGTTTGAGCACCTAAAGCACCTGTCAATGGAGCCAATTTCGGTTCAAATGAATCGATTCAGTATGACGAAGACATGAAGAGCCAATCGACGGTCTGGCTTGACCGTCGGACTGCAAAGATAAATAAAGATGTAATACAGAGGTCAGGTATTCATTGGAAATTAGCAGGAGCAATCGTGAAGCAGGTATGAATCGATTTGAAATTGAATGACCTATTTGAAGTTTGAAGCTACAGTATCCTCATCGATCTCATATGAACAGTAATGCTAAGATTATTTCCAATGGTCATAATTGCCAATGTTAATGATAAGTTGAAGAAGTGACTTGGCTAGTGTTATACAATTGTTTTTTGTTGAGTTGAATGTAAAAATCATCTTATGCTATTAGATTGAGGTGTTTATCAATCCAAGAAAATCTAACATTGTTATATGATATTGGTTCTATTCACTGCTTATTTCTAACATATAAATGGGAAACTTGTATGAAACAAATGAAGAATAAGTGAGCATACACAATTAACATCCATAGGTAAAAGATCCTAACGGTGGTCTGCGGAAACAAGATTATCAGAGTGACACAATGGTAGTTTGGATAAGGAGAGTCGAAGTGAATGGTTTATCCAAAATTATAGGAGGTGCCCTGATGATTCTAGGTACTTAGCAAAGTAAAGAGCATGATAAAACATGATAAGTTCAAAGCTAAGGAAAGGCGGAGTACGGATCATTAGGCAGAGGTCACCTAGTTGGAAGGTCACTATGCG